>CM057809.1:32680360-32705360 GCA_030067965.1 Latrodectus elegans
TTCATTATTGCCTTGTACATTTTATTTACGCGCCGATATATTCAATGCCCCTGCCAATATATTTGGAGACCATAAAAATGCATAGATTATTTTATAATCACCAGAGTATTTCTGCTGATTTAATTTCAAATCTAAAAAACAGCGAAATTTATTTTAAATTAATGGAGGCGATAAACGTTTTAGCAGAAAATGCTAAAAGTTTATCGTTTGATGTCACAGACAATGCAGTAGAAGAATTTAGTTCAATAATTGCCAAATTTATTGGGGGAAAGCGGATTAATTACTGTTTCCGTCTCTCTTACCAAGGGAGCTGTGCCACGGCTGCTGTTTGCCACAGCACAAGAACTCCGCACTCGAAGCTGCATAGAGAGCTATATAACAGTAACCCTGGAATAATTTTGACTTCTACAGAGCGTAAAAGGTCATTGAAAAGGCAGTTGACATCAGAAAGCAAGAAAAGAAGCAAATTAAGCAAATTTCGTTTCGGAAATGAAACAAGACCATGAAATCTGGTCTTGTTTCATTTCCGACAAAAATGACAAAAATTATGGAGAAAAAGCCGAAAAGCCTGTGATATATCAAAAGAATCATTTATTGAAAAAAATAAATTATTTCTTAAAGATCTTCAGCTCAATAAAATCTAGCTAAGAGAGTTGGAAACATTAACAAAAGGTCAACGAGATTGTCCTCAATGATTTTTGAAAGGCGAAAGCGAATAACTGCCTTCAATTTTGGAAGTATTTGCTGCAAATTGCCTCATACAAGCTGTGAAAATATTGTTAAATCTCTGTTATACTCTCATTTTGACAATGAAGCGATGAGGTATGTCAAAAATCATGAAGATGATGCAGTTTTGTGTCGTAAAAATTTGGGGATTGCAATAAAAAATGTGGCTTATTTGCATATATATATAGACACCGAAGAACCATATTTAGGTGCAATCCCTTATGGTTTAATTGAACAACGATGGCATTCTTGAAATTAAATGTCAATTTTCTTGAAAAGATTATACCCCATAGGAAGCAATTTTAAATAGGAAATTTATATTTTGGAATTTAACAAAAGAAAAACAAATTGGTGGCATTAACAAACGACACAAATATTTTTACCAAGTTCAAGGGCAGTTACATATAACGAAAAAAATATTGCTTGTTTGTCCTATGGACACCGAAAGGCCACAATATCGAAAAAATTTTCAAGGACGATTTATTTTGGAAAGAAGAAATGGAGGATAAACTAAGAAACTTTCATCATGATTGCTTATTGCCAGAGATAATTGATCCCAGACATACGCGATCAATGAAAATCAGAGATCCTCCATCTGTAACCGAAGCAAAAAATATAAAAAAAACAATACGACAAAATAAAGTTAAAATAATTTTAAAACGAAATAAATCTCAAAATTTTTTTTATACAGAAAATTTCTTAAAATATTGATATTTTTTTCCTGATATGTACATATTGTAAATATAAATTTCCAATCTTTAAATGTAGGGTATTGTATATATATATATAAATATATATATATATATATATATATATATATATACATACATACATACAATATATATATATATATATACAATATATATATAATATATATATATATATTTGAATGATTGTGTAGCCATTATAATGTAGTTATATATGTTATTATTTTAGGTATTTCAAATTTCAATAGTCTTTAAAATAAATAGGATAAAAAAAATTTCTGCTTTCACTAGATTATTACATATTGGTTCACATTTATTCTTCATAAAGAGAGAGAGAGAGCTTAAAGAAATACATTTTATAATTTTTTATAGATAATATGGTTCTGAAGAATTTCAGAGCAATTTCTGTTTCCTAGCACTATTTAATTGTAAATTGTGTAATGAGTTAAAATAATCTTTAAGAATAACGTAAAAAAATTAGTGTTAAAAAAAGATTAATAAACTATCAGCAACTACTGTTCAGTTGAAAAAGTTTTTCATGATCAGGTTTAAAGTATAACATTTTTGATCTTCCCAATAAATTAAATAAGAAACTAAAATTTGAATTTGTCGAGAAAAAAGCTGACAAATTTCGATGAAGGGGTATATTTGTAGTGATGTGAATTCTATCACATCATTGTGGTAAAAATACACATACTCAAGCGTATTCTTATCTCATTTCTTGAACTACTAAATGCACATCTTTGAAAAAAATTTCTTTACATTTTATTTTTAGAGCATGAATTAGCTTTTATTTTATCTTTTACATGGAATAAAAAAACTACATTATAGTTCATTTTACATCTTTTTGAATATTTTAATTTACTAACAAAAAGAACATGTGATTAAAATTTATATTTATATATAAACGCACGTATTTAAATATTTTATTTCTTTTAGAAACTTAAATCAAATAATAAAATGTATAAAATATTATTTTTATAATATTTTATACATTTTGGTCTGAAGCATACTCAAGTGGAAGTTTAGAAACTTATTATCTTTATTTAGCTCTTTTTTTAGTAAATTAGTTACTTTGTAATAATATTTTCATGGAAAAGTAAACTCAATACCAGCATATAATAAAAATGCAAAATATGTGGTATAAAACATTGGTGAATAGTAGTGTAACGTCTTTAGGAATCAACTGGGATTGCTCTTTTCTCATTCAGTTTGCCTTGCAATATATATATATATATATATATATATATGGATGGACGGACGGATGAATGGATTTATTTATTTATTTATTTTAAACTTTAAATATATTTTGTTAAATATTAGTACTGAGAAATTATAAAAAGTAGATTATTATGTGCTGAAAATGATTTGAAATTGAAATCCTCTAAAAATGCTTAGTTCAAGAGTTAAAACGATTTAGAAATTAATATCAAACCAAGAAAACATTTTTAAATGAAGCACAAAAATTAAAAACAGTAATCTATATAAAAATAACTAATAAGAAAATATAAATTTGAGGGTGATTGAGAAGAATAATTTATTAACATATATACTTAATGATGAGAAAATTTTATAGGTAAATTGTCGCTTGATACTTTAAAATGAACACTATAAGGTCATTATCTTAAAAAATTTATGATTTTTGGCTAGTTAAAATGAGAATAAATAAGCTAAGAATCAATATAAAAACAAAATTTAAAGATTTTATAAATTTGGCTGCAAGCCCGGAGCTGTGATGTTGGATACCTGGAGTTCTGATATTTTGTTATAGATGAAGAAAATGTAAGAAATTTGAAAATGGTATATACACTGAATTTAGATAGAATGTGAGACCCTAATTTATTTTACGACATTTCGAGGAGTGAAATATTTAGACAATTTTGTATTGTTTATGATTTTATTGAGAAACACATTCTAGTTTAATTTGTTGAGAGGTTAAGCTCTACTCAAACACAAACACAAATCATTTGCTTATTCCCAAAGTGAAGATTATTTAATTCTTAAATTATAGGTCCTCTATTCTTCTTGAAATATATGAATTCACTTCTTCAGATATGAATGATGATATCGTCGCACTAAAAAGTGCGGATTATGTAATAGGTTATATTAGTTTTAAAGTTTGCTTAGAAATATATCAAGAAACAATGTCGAGATCCCTGATCTATGCAAATAGAGAGGTAGACTTTCCATTCTTACAAAAATCATTGATAGAAACTATAAGCGAAATATATGGAATTTTCTGTAAAATTTGTATCGAAATATTTTATAAAGCAAGGAAAGTTATTCCAAAGTTAATAACTAAACTACCTTTTTTTCTTTCTTTTTTTAAGAGATAAGAAATTCGACATTTTTGTCTGTTTGAAAATATTTATACAAGTGAAGTACTTAAAGAGAAGAGCAACTGTTGCTTTCTCATAAGGCCCATTAAAAAAGAATCAAATCTCATGAGATCAAAGCAAATTGAAATTAAATCAAGAAAAATAAAATAAGTATATTTTATACTTTTTGTTTGATTTGAATATTGATGTTAAGTTTTGATTATTTAATGAATATTAATAACAAAATTGTGTTAAATTTTTTTATGCATCTGTATAATTTTCTGCAAAACAGTAAATCGAATTATATTTCTTTTAAAAATCTCCGAGATGAGCTTTTTCTCTCTCTTTGCTTGACTAAAACCTCACTATGGATATTTCCGGTGTCGAATTTGAGAAGCATTTGAGGCAGCCCTACTTTTTCCTCACCCATGAGATTTACAGACATATAGTTCCCGGAAGGAACTATTTTTTTCCTTGTAAACAGGTGCTTTGGCGTGGTTTAAGAGTTTTAATTCACCAATAAGTTTTTTTAGTCTTTGAAAGAGGTACTGCCTCCAAACAACAGGGCTAGATGGCGCTGAAGTTCATTTCTAAATTTATTTTGAGGAAGGATTGACCTTAACCGTAACCATCCAAACTCAAAATAGTTTCATAACAAGCATACATCGATCAAAAGAAGCGTCTTTGTTGTATTAACACCTGTTGATCGAATATATTCCTTAAAATTTTATGAATTAAACTAAAATTCCGATTACTTCAATAAAAAAAGTTGGCTTTTGTATTGAATCAGCAGCCTTATCAAAATAGTAAGAAGTGTTCATTTAATGATCACTAAAATTTAAATACAATTAACCTGATTAAAGTTTATATAATTTCATTTGAAAGTATTATTTTTAACTTTTATCATATATTTAAAGATTTTACAACATGTCCGGCTGTTATTATCATGTAAGAAAATTCTATCCGTATCCCGATAAAGAAGAACGAAAATGCAACATTCACTCTTTGAAGACCATGGCAGCCGTTAAAGTTGCTGTACAGCTCTGGAAAAATCATGACACACCCCACAGAAAGGTAGATAATTTTTATTTTGCTTACCGTAGAATGGAATATGCATGTGAGATAGTTCAGGCAAAAGCGAAGAAATTGATTTTACCTACTGAAGTTAAGAAAGAGGTAATAAAAATAATGGACTTCAAGGTTCACTTTTACAACTGTGTGAACTACTACTACCAAGATGATTGTTATCCTGCAGAATACTTTGAAGAGTATTTCTGGAAAAATCAACAAATGTGGTGGAAAAAAGAATATGAAATGTAAAAATATTATAAAAGTTCAGGCAATGATTCTTTCAGTTTATTTTCTTATTTTTATTTCTCATATGTTTGTCCTGGGATTTTGAAAGTATCCATTTTTATAAAGTAAATTTCACTTTTATATACATATAATTATTATACATAATACTTATAATTTTTTTTATTTAATGGTTATCATTAAAAATGGTAAAGATAATTAAGACTCAATGTAAGCAATCTGCAAACTATAGTTTGAAAGAGATTATTTCTTTTTAATTCATGAAGGAATGTAATATAAAAGCATGCAAACTTTCTGATTATATGTATACATAAATGTCATAATTGTACAATGTATCTGTTTCATTGAATTTATACTTTCTCTGTGTAATTTGATTATAGTACGATTTTTTGTAGTAGTTCTTGCAATCATGTTTTAATTAAAAGTGTTTTTTAATGTATTAACTGTGCTTTGTATCTGTTTTAATAAACTGTGCTTTCTCTGGTTGACCTTTTATATGTTGTTCTTGGTAATGGTAACACTTATTTTTCTGTTTTAAATGAAAAAAAAAATTTCTGTATAGTTGTCTTGTGTGGTATTTTATATTGTAGATTGTAGTTTTATTCATTTTTAATAAAATTACATTTTATGTCTATATTTTTTGTTTTTATTCCATTTTTATAAAAACAAACCAATAAAAGTTAACTTCTCAGAGTTGCCTATAGAAATAAATGATTGAATATATTTTTAATTAATTACTTGCTGCGCATAATTTTCTCCAGAAATATCTATATCACATTGGGCTTGGGGATTCACCTGACTACATTTTATTTAGGGAACATGTTGACATGGGTGGCGAGCATCTTTGGAAATGTTTTACCCCCTCAAAGAAGCCCGCACTTCTTCATATTTCAAGACGTTCTCCACTCCTGGAGATACTTAATTTCTTTATTGGACTACAAGACTTCTTTGTTCAAAAAAGCCAACATAAGGACGTAAAAAAAAAAAAAAATATTAAATTTGAAGTTATTTGTTGCAATTTTATAACAAACATAAGCAGGGAAAGTCTTACGATTAATGTTATGTCTGTTAGAATTTTATGTAAGCAATTCATTAAAAACCATATTCATATATTTTTGAGCCTCTTCTATTTTTTGGTTCATTTCATGCTATTTGAATAGGTGTTTACTGACTTTCTTACTAAGAATGCTATTTTATATATTTTTGAAAATTATTAAAAATTAAATAAATGATATTGTTTTTGAAATTATTTAAAAAATCTTATATTTTTAAGTCAGTGTCTTTGAATTTATATTTTGTTGCACAGAGATATGTAATCTTTTGAGTTTATTTTATCATTTTTTGCTAATTAAAATAACGTTAACAAGCTGACGTAATGATTACATCATATTGTCTTTCTAAAATTACTAAATTATATTGGATTAATGATAAAAAACACAAAGAAAATTATAAAATATTTGGATTTTTTTTTAAAAGGCATTCAATTGAATTGTATGTTGTGTTAAAAATTTAAAATTGTGTTTTTCTCTTTTTTTTTTTTTTAAGCTAAATGCAAACAAATTTTATTTTAAAAGGAAAATCATGCTTTTACAAATAATCTTTAAACTTTAAGAAATTTTTTTATTGTGAAAATTAGAGACTTCAATGAAATGAAATTAAAATAAATCTTGTTTTTTTCAAGAAACAAAAAAAAATATGGGACTACTTAAAATGATATTTTATCTTGTGCGCAAGTCAATTAGAAAAATTATTCAGCATATAACTGAAGGTTTTTATTTGTATATTAATAAATATATTTTTATTCATTATTTAGCTTATAATTTTTTTTTACAATTGGTATTTTAACTTCAGTTTTCTTTATGTGCAAGCAAAATTAACTTAAATCATTTTTTCTTAAATCTTTTTAATTTGATTTCTTTTTGAAATTTATATTGAGTATAGCATGCATGCTTCCAAAAATACATTTTAAAAATGTCTGCATGCAATGTGTAAAAATTCAAATAAAGTTTTTTTGGTTTATCTTGTTTTATATAACTTGTTATACTTAAAATATTTAAATATTCTATATATAACTGCATTGAATTTAATGTTATTTTTACCTGATTATTTAATGGAAGATGTACATTCTATTATATTATAATTAACTTTTGTTTTTCCAAATATCCCCTTCATGTTTGGAGAAGTCTAGAAATTCCTGTTTGACATTCTTAAAATATTAATTTCTTTAATGCTTTTTATGTCAGGAAATGTAATTATGTAGCAATTAAAGAAAAAATGAATTTTTTATTTCAGAGGTTTTACTTTTGTGATGGCCAAAACATTGTTTAAACACCAGAGATATGATAAATGTAATTTTCTCAGGTGTTAATATTGAAAATTGGGTATATGTTTATATTTTTAAATGATTATATAATCTGATGAGTAATTGTATTTTTTAAAATTTATTACATATAATTAGAAGGTAACTTTTTTCATTTTCAAATTTTACCACAAATTTGTTGACAAGTCACATGTGATTTGTTGACTCGTGATATCTTATACAACATTCTGGTGTTCATTGTGATGTTTTAATCAATCAATTGTGTAGATAAAACATTGTTTTCTGACATCATGGATAATTTAAAAGAATGTGAATTTGAGTATATTCTTGTTCCATTTCCAATTGTCTCCAAAATTTTGTTTAGCAATCATTTCTCATTAGTTCAAATATTTGAATTTTCTTCTATATAAATAGATAATAAATTACTTATGGCTGCAAATATTTTTATCATATGTGGAATAAATAATCTGCTGAACAAAGATAAAATCAAAATAATAATAATAAATAAAATAAATAAATTTGCAGGAGGTTCACATGAACAATGTATTAGAGGCAAAGAACAAGGTGAAGTTCTGGTGAAGAATGCAGTCTAAGATTAAGGCTCTTCCAGACCTACGTGAGAACTTCTGTTGTCTTGTCGCCCCATCTGGTGTTAGTTCTCAAAGCTTGTAGAGGGGAGTATCCCAAACATTATTATTGGTTGAAATTGCTTGTCAATCAATCCTTCGAAGTTAGCGAGTCTGCCAGAATTGGCGCGTTATATCGTGAAAAATTAAAGTACGAACGCCATAAAAACAGCCAAAAAGAGAGTTTTAAATTTGCTCCTAACAGATGTTTACCTCAAATTACCCTCAGGTTTCTTAGAATAGGGTTGGGGGAACGTGGGTGAGTACAAATGTTCAACGAACTGACAACTGAATTACCTGTTGCTGTCTTATGGAAAATGAGCTGCCAGTGATTCTAAAAAAAATATTATTTATTTATATTTTAGAGTTTGGTTTCTATTATTCGCACTAAAATATATGAAGACAAATTGCAAATGTTGAGTGATTTTACAGTTACTAATTAAATGGTCAAAAGTGATTATCAGAATTCAAATAACACCTAAAATACTATATGAATGATTAAAAATATTTTTTTTAAGTGCCTTGGTTCAATTTGATTTTATCAGACTTGATCCATTGACTTAAGATGCTTTTCAATATGAATGCAACAAATAATTAAAAACTATTATTTTCAAAACTAACTCAATATAAAAATATTTAATTTTTTTCAATTTTTTTTTAAACTACCACACACACATACATATATATATATATTCTAATTATATAAAATTAGATGAAATGATTATATAAATAATTACAATTACAATATATATTTTTATGAAAATAACGTTACGATTTTCTATCTATCTATCTATATAATCATATCGTAATTTTCATAAAAATATTGTAACTGTAATTATTTATATAATAATCATTACATCTATTTTATATAATTAGAATTACTTAGAGCTTGAAAGAGAGATTCATCTCTTATGTTTCATCTCACAAGTCCCTAACTTTATTCCTCTATATAAATAAAATTATGTTATAATTAGAAGTACACGTTTTTCAAAAACTTGATATTCTGGTATAAAATGTGTTGTGAAATTTACTTTAATTCTGAAGATTTTAAAACTCTTCAGTTATTTTATTAGATATTTTCCCCTGGCTTGATAAAAACAAAATTAGATTAGCACTAAATATGCCTTATAAAAACACACAGGTAAATTAGATTAAAATAAGTTTAGAGTAAAATTGTGAGAAATATAAATTAGGTTTATATTTGTCAACAAATAATCAAATGCAACTTATAGCATACGAGAAAAATATAATTTCATAGTAATACGAGTAAAATATAATACAATTTCATGAGCATATGAGAAATTTAGTTAATACCTTGAAATATATATGAGGTAAAATAGTAATTAAAATAAATCTGTTAATAAAGTAAAGAAATGCTTGAGCAATTCACATTTCATGAAGGAAAAACAGAAACTATAAGTATATATATATATATATATATATATATATATATATATATACACACACACACAAACACTCTCTATATACAAACATAAACATACAAATTCATATAGTTAAACTTTTATTTTTTTGGATTTTAATTTTTCAACTTTTTTTTTTTTTTTTTTTTTTGCTCCGCAATTATCTAAGTTGGATTTCTTATGTCCATTGATCTAGGATAACGTGGAGTGATTAGTTCTGGCAAAAGACAGTCAAAATAAAAATCATTTAATTTAGTTTTCATTTGTGTCTCCCAAGAATCATCATCTCTAAAAATAATTTCAGTTTTAATTCCTTTTGGGGACCAAATGCAAACCAACAAAAGTTTCTTTCACTAATATGTAATTGTCCTTGGATTTGATAGTAAAATTTATGATTTTTATTTATGCCATTAATTTTTTTTGTTTTTCCATCTTTTTGCCAGAAATTGAATTTAGATTTCTTTATAAATTCATTGGGATGTATATCGCGACATGTATATGGGCATTTAATTTCAACAATACCCTCTTTGCCAATTATTCCATCTGATGGGCAGTTAAATGAGGCAAATTTTTATCTATGAATATCCCACATGGTTCTATTTTAAGTCCTATTTCTTTTTCTAGTTCAAGAATGGCAGTTTTTTCATGAATAATCCCGTATAAAATTGCTTAATTTTTTACATTAGAGTATAGTATTGTTTTTACTAAATTATGGCATCCTGTAGAGGGTAACTTCCGACATACAGCACCAAAATTCGACGCTGTCAATCGTATTCTTCTTTCCTTTCTCCAAACAGCATTCTCACTTTGAAGTATAGTAGCTCTTTCTAAATCTTCTCTTTCTTTCAAAGTAAGAGCTAGATTAGTCAATAATTTCGATTTTTTTTCTCCGTATTCATTAGATGATAAATCTTGCTTTTCAGCATCTGGGCCATAATTTTTGTCGGGACCTGAAAAAATATTTGCTAATTACCTAGGCTTTGACTTATTTTTTGCTTTATTTATTTATTCCTTTATTTTCAAACTGCTTGCAGTATTTACCTGGGCTATTTTCTTTAAGTGCTTTGTGCATTTCAATATATATTTTGTTTAGTATTGTGAACTGAGTAAAGAACTGAAGCATAGCATCTTATTTGGTAGGAATTCTTTTGACAATAGTTCACTCTCTTCCCACCCCTTAACTTGGCAACAATTGAATTAAATTGTTCTACAATGTTAGTATTAGCATTATACAATAGACTTTTTTGCATTAGAAAGCTGTTTGAAGATGGTATTGTACTGTGTATCCCATCTTAGTGACAACAAGGTGATTGATGATTTAATTATTGTTGTAGCCATACAGAGAAAGAAAGTCGTTCAATCACACTATTTCTAGACTAGTCACTTTGAGCATATCTAATTGATTCTCAATCTCCTTCCTGATATTCTCTCTCAAGCATTTCTACTCGAAAATCAATACTATAACTTCAGTTACTTATTTTATATCGCCTTAAGTGCTACAGGATATTTATTCATTCTTTTGATATTTTATTACTTTTATTCCTTTTTGTCAAAAATAATGTCATTTATGCTATGCAGGACAATATTCTTCTCAAATAAATTTCATGAGCATAAAATGATTCCCCTAAGAGCATTGATGTCACCTGTATTGTAGTGTGGTGTAATGTATTGTTATCGTTCGTTTGGTTATTGAAATGCTTTTATGTTCTTCCGTTAAAGTTATACTACAAACCCAATTTTTTTTCAAAGATATATATAATTTTTCAAATTTAAAGTGTTTAATTTCTTATCAGACGCAATATGCTGGTATCGTATGCTTATTAATCATACCTTATAATGTATTTTTTTTAATGAAATAAGTTGAAAATAAAATTAAATGTTCAAATGTTTGTAGAGGTGAAAACTCAATAATTTTGGAAAATTATTAAAAATCAAATTAAAATATTTGTCTCACTATTATTCTAATAAACTTATCATTCTTATTATTAGCTATTTTATTTTATAAGAAAAAATATATATATTATTTATATGTATATATATATATATGTGTATATATATATGTATATATATGTGTATATATATGTGTATATATATATATATATGTGTGTGTGTGTGTAAGTGTGTGTCTATTGTAAAATGCATTTTTTTACATCTTCACATATAAAGTATAAATTTTTAATACTTAGTTAGTCTTATTTCAAAATCGTAGTATACAATATAATTGAACAAGGTAACACAAAACAGTTTATAATATTTCATTTTGAAAATTTACTTAAATGAAAATAATCAAAGTTGATTTAAAAGTACATATCATAGCTACTTTTCCAATGCTAATAAACAGAAATCTAACATGCATTATTTACAGATGCCTTTTCTATTTCATGAGTGAGAAAAGCTAATTCGTCTTGCTTGATTTGGAATTGTTTGCCAACCACAGGGTAAAACAGCGGGAATCATATAGGGAGAAGTTTTTCTCAGAAATTTCTCCTTCTTTAGGTTACCATAGTGAAGTAGAAAACTCAGCCAAGTTTGGCTTTAAAAATTTTCCAGTTTCATAGGTGGCGTTTGGTACAGAGGTGGATTTTCAGAAATAAGAATGAGTTTGATTTGTAATCAAAATTCGTATCAAAATATTAATGCAATCAAAAATATTTTTAGCTTAAAAAAAACAAAAATGTTCATTTTGTAACTGTACGGAGAAAAAAATGAAATATCTTTAAACCAAATTTTGTACAATCTCAATGAAATTAGAATTTCATTAAAATTTACTTGGATGGAGATATTTTGACATTTTAAAAATATTTTAAAAAATTTTAAACGCTAAAAATGGACGTCGAAGTGACAGTAGCTCTGTTTTTTGTAATTTGTAAAAGACTGGAAGTTTCTATCATGAAAATAGCACTTGTGAAACAATAAAATATTATCTATAGGATTAACATAGGATTCGATTTTCCCCAACGGAGGTCTAGCAGGGCCTTAAGCTCTAAGATTCTCATTTGTATTGGTAATTTTTATTTATATTTGAATTAAAATATATGTACAAAATAAAAATATTACATAATATGTTAATAGATATATGAACATTACTTTTTGTTTTTATCCTTTGAGAGTACACTTATGCTTTTGGTGTTCAGAAATATTCCCTTAAATTGTATGAAATAAAATATTCAAGTTATAATTTCTATTTGAAGAATACATGACATGAAGTGGTGCTAAAACTCCTATTTTGTGGCACATGCAGATTTTCACATTTAATGAAACCATTCCCTTAAATGTAACCAGCAGCAGTGCAAAGAATTTTCAATTACAGATACTCTATAAAGAGAATGAACCATACCTTAATAATAGTAACTACTACTAATGAATTTAGATTCATGATTATTGAAGATGCTCCTGGAATTTTTGTCTGTCATTTAATACAATAAAATTGAAAATTAAATTTTCCTTTGTAGTGTTTTCTTTTCAATGTAACAATACCTTCTTTTTCATTAGGATTTCATTTCTCTTATTAATGGTTACTGTCGAAAAGGAATTACCTACCCTAAATTGTATTGAATTTCATTTTATTTATAAAATGTTTTCATTGGAAATTTAATTTTAGTCAGCTTTCTTGGGCAAGGAAATGCATGAAGTGTGCATTTGGTATTTTATCACAAAGATTTAGATTATATTAAACATTTAATCATACATCCTACAATTGTGAATTGTCTAGGAATAAATTCTGTTGCTGATATGATTTTTTGGCTTTAAAATCTCTTCGTTATATTCAGTTGGAACAAGAAATTAATTTTTGATTGTTGTAATTTCTTGCTATTTCTAGATTTGCTATCAGTATTATTAATTTATTAACAATGAGCGGAAGAAACTATTCCTTTTATAGTAAATAGTTACGAGAAAAGGTATGTCATTGTTTTGTATTGTAGATTGAAGAATTGAATAGCAATATAAATCTGCAAGTAAGTTGAATTAAAATATATTTTAACTGTTTTAGTCGGTGTTTACTTCTATAAAATTTTCTTGCCTCCATAAATATTGATTAATAGCCTCTATTTTTGATCCTATTAATGATAAAAAAGAAATCAGTTTTAAATGTAAAAGGATAAATATTTAGCAAAAGCATTTAATTTACTATTTTCATAATTCAAAGCTTCTTTATAAATATTTCTCTGAATTCACAAGAGATACTTTTGTTTGTCCATATCACATTCTTCCAAAAATAGCTATAATAAATAATGAGCTCATTTTTTATTTTATTGATATTATGTGATATCATTATCAACCTATATATAGTTTTTTGGCAAGAATATTTTACGATTCAACATTATATATACGTATATTATGTGATATACAAAGTGAAAGATTATGAGTTAGATTCTTGCTATACTGTTGTACAACACAATATACATGCAGCACTTATGCTTTCTGTATACATGACTGTCAACATTAGTACAATTCAATTCTTGGCTGATGATTGTGCTAATAACATGGAACGATGGAAACTCAGCTGCCCATTGCTGCAATAGTGCATGGAACAGTGCACTCTTTGTTACCTCGGTTGGAGAACAGCTGCAGTATTGCCTTTTAAGTTAAAGTGCATGGTGGGATGAATTTAGATTTAAGGTATGATGGTTCCAAAGGAAGATAGTACTGTGACCATAGATCTGTTGTACTATACCCTGAAGAGAAAGTCCTTATTTAAAGAGACCACTGACAAAAGTAAAATTAAGCAGACATGTATCTGGAATATCCTACAGCATCTAAGGTTCAATTAAATGCTGATTTATGTGTTAAAATCTATGTACAGAAAAAGTTTTACATTCACGTGCAATATGCCATGGAGTTTCCTTCATATATTGACAACGCTTGCAAGTAGGATAATCTAATACTACCATTATGGTTTGATGTCTTTAAAGATGGTAGTGTTCAGAAAGACGTCTAACTGCTCTCTATAAACAGACTCTACTGATCTTTAATAACTCTTGTCCCCTTTTACTAGGACATGTACTATTTAATAGCCTTGTTATTTTTTGATTACTGGCATTATAATATTTCAAAAACTGTTTTCTGAAGTTAACAAAGACAATGTTTCTGATCAGTTCTTTTAAAATACCTAGCACTTGTGATAAAAAAAAAGATCTGTTTTTGATCCAGCCATTGTCAATTCATTCCAGGAAGACTAGAGTGCCTGGGCATTCACATTAATGTGAGTTAATTTATGTCAGATGAGTTTAGAGCAAATAGCCTGATAAGATTTTTTCGATCCAATAAGAAGGGAATGAGTATCATAATGATGTTAAGCAATGCAATTTTATATTCTACTTGTATAACATGTTGTTATCTAGCTTATATAATAAATATACACTATTGTTGAAAAATAACTTTTAAACAATAATGAATTTTTGTTATAATAATCAGACAATATTGAAAACCCATTTTAAATATTTATACATTTTTTTTTTCATACATAAAAAATTGTTATTGTAAAACTTGTTTTTTTAATACCTTTAAAATAAGTTCAAAATGTAATTAAAAAAAAATGGATAGTATATTTAAATGAAATTGATATGAAATATATCTTACAGAACATGTAATTTTTTTTTAATTTTGGACATTTCAGTATTAACAGATTTTATTGAATAACACAAAATTAACATATTCAGTAATTTTAGGTCTTAAAGATTATTTTTGACACTATATTCATTTCGATTTTTTGAAATAAAATCAGTATTGTTAATTGTTATGATTAATTATAATTGTTTTTCAAAAAATTTTCCAATGGAAATTTAATTGTAAAAAATCATTTATTATTTTTATTGCTTTCCAAGAATTATGTTATTTTAACTAGTCCTCATGAAATTCATTCAGGAATTTAGTTTTAAAAATTAAGATTAAAATCATAAGTTAATCATTTAACTCTTCTTCCAATGTATTTGAAACCAAAGAAATATATTATCACAGAACATTTTGATCATTGAACTAGAGACTTTCATAGATAAAAAAGAACATTGATTCCATTTTAACATAGAACACAGACAACTTTGATTCTATAATCTTAGTTGAATTACTTTTTGATATTGTTCTCTAGCAATTTCATATTAATAGCTGAAAACTTCGCTTAAATATGAATTCTTGTAATTTTTCAAAAACAATATTTGCAGAGCTGAAACTAATGAAAAACAGATTACAAATTTTTGGTATTAAATTCATCATTGTAGTATGATTGAAAATTCAATTATATTCTCTGAGATATGTGTTCCTTTTTCACAATGCAATTTTTTATTATTTGTTACACTCTCAATTTCAATATTCATAAACTTAATCTCAAAACAAATACAACACAAGTATTTCTCTGGGACATCATCTGGTCCAGAAAACATCCAGTGGATATCCATAAATGATCCATTAGATCACTCACTAACCATCCAGAAGACGTCCACAGATAACCTCTGATGGTCGTTTTTGGGATATTGTCACATGACATAAGTAGTGACATCACAAATCTGGCATGGGAAAATGCGCATGAGCTTATCATATAGGAATTTTTTTTATGAGTTACTGTTTTTCTTGTGCTATGAATTATTTTGAGAGCCACTTCTAAATTTCTTACTGAAATGGAATTGTTCGAAACTGACTACTTAAAAATGTTAAAAAATAATCATGTTTAGTTTGCTTAGTTTTATTTTGTAAAACATTAAAAATTAATTTAATTTCATTATGCTAAATTTTACTGAGCATTCACAGTAGATAACTTAGCAATTTCCTTCTGTAGGAAAATTTGCAAATCATTTTCATTTAAATATCATTTTAAAAGAAATATACATAATTATAAATTATAATTTAATTATTTCTCTTATAAAATGTTTCCATTTGGTATTAAATGCAATTCCTTGTCATCTTCTAACATATATTTATTATTTCCTTCTAATTAAAAATAATTGCTCATGAAACTATTGCTTTTTAATAAAAAATATATTACCGAAAACATTAAATGTAAGATATTTTTTTAAATTTTTTTATACAGCTATAATATTAAAAATCATCAAATTCTTTAACTATGTATAATACTTAGTACACCTTTTATTTAAAACATTTTATTCTTTTGAAATTTGACTTTAACAATGAATCCAGAAAATACAATAAATCAATTTAAAGCAAGAAATTGTGCATGTATATTGAATAAATATAAATTACTTTGAGCAATATCAAATTCTAAAACATTACATTTTTAAGGGATAATTAGTAAAAATTTTATATATTTACTGATCAGTTTGTCAAATTCTCTATATATTTTTGTTTCATAACTTTTTTCAAAAATATATTTTCATAAGTTAAAAATCAAATTAGTTTCTCAACCAATCTTATACTTTAAAATGATATAGAAATGGCATATTTCAATGACAGAAATGTGTTGAAGCTTAGGTTAGCAAAACATCACAAAATATATACACAGTATTTTCATATAATGTGAGGAAAATCAAATCAGAAAATGCAGAACGAAATTTTGCAAAACAAGGTTTATAAAGTTTCAAAGAATATGTTAAAAGAAACCAATACTTAAGATAGCAAATGAGTTGCAATTAAATAATTAAAATTTTAATTAACAATCCATTTAGCAGAAAAAAATCTTTGTAATGCCATTGTAGAGTGTGAAATTAATGTTTCATTATTCTGTAATGCTGCATTTACTTAAAAGTGAATGCAGCATTACAGAAACAAAATATATAATTTAAAAGCAATTCAAAACATCATATGAATAAGGCATTTTATTAAATAACAAATCTACAATCTATCTTTTGAAATATTAAATGTATAATTTTTTCATTTCATTCAAATATCTAGCTTTCACATGTCTCAACCAACTTTTAGCACAAGATATCAGAATTGCATTAGTAGTGCTGCTCAAAGCTGCATTTTTTCTCAGAGCATCTAAAATAAAATTAACATTTTGAAATTTCAATCTAAGATTTATAACAATTCTAAACATTGACAGAAAAAGCTCAATTTGTGTTGATTAGTGAATGTGTATTTTTTATTAAGTTGTTAGAGTTCATTATCATTAAAAATTTAAAAATCAAGAGAAGTTTAAAGTGTAGTATTATTTCCTATAAAACAGATATTTTATTTAAGTTAAATTACAAAGAACTAGTTAAAATTAATCTTTTCATAAATCTATATTTAAAAAATATTTAGTTAAAAAAACTTCACAATTTCAAGTTTTGAGGTATTTATTTTAAAAAATTTCTTCACACAATCTCTAATTAAATTCTAATACACAAATTAAAATTATCATAGTTAACCACATAAATGCATGCATTTTTTTTCCTGTAAATTGTAGACAGTAAAGTTAATCAATATTAATCATAAAAGGTGGCTACATCTCAATTGGCACGAGTATGAAATGTGCCAAACCTATAGATTAATGTGCCAGAATGGATTTGTCTGGCGATTTTATGATGATTTACAATGCGCTGTATTCCTTTGCAGTTCTAGTAACCTTGTAGTTTAATGCAAGGGGTTAAATGTGAAATTAATTTTTTAAAATTTGAAAGTTAATTGCTTAACATTTGGATATAATATTTTGCAGCTACTTAAACTTTAAAAATTATAGTTTACAGATATTTTCAAAATTAAATACTTTTTAAATTGGAAACGTGAAGAAAGTAATGATTAGGCGATCCTTTTACTACTATGTAAAAAGTTACATATTGTTTACTAAATTATATAATATATACTTTAAATACTTATTAGTAAAGTTGTTTAGTTTGTAATTTATATCTGTAAGTTATTTTCGCGAAATTGAATTAATACTTTTCAAAGTTATTTTTGAAATAAAATATTTACTATTTGCAACATTAGGGAAATTTTTAGGTGAATATTTTTCAGTATAATTCTATCTAATTTACTAGTTTATATACTAGATTTTAGAATTTATTAAGTATAAAAAATAATTCAGAGATGTACAAGTTTTTTGTTGAATTGTTACTACTTGATTAATAAAAACTAAATATGTTTAGTAATGCTTTGTTGTTGGTTTCATAAAAAGTAATTTATTTTTGCTATTGATTTAACTTCATTACTCGATATGGATGAAGTTATGTTTTTTTTTTCTTCAATATTTAATTGCCGAGCAGTTCATACTTAACTTTTTATGAAAGTGATTAATTATATTTATTCAAAAGGACTTAAAATTATTTTCACAAATAGCTTACATAATTAAAAGTCAAAACTGATAAGTTTAGCTGTTTTCAGTTTGGTATAAAAATAATTTCTATTCTTTTTTCCATTATTTTTTTTGCGAAAATTCTAAATATACATTTTATGTATTGAAATATTAACTTATCACTTTTAAAATACCTAGATCTCATAAACAATAAAACTTATTTTCATTTAGATTGTGTTTTGATTTTATTAACTACTTATTCAAATAAACTTAGGATAGTTTTTATTTTTCATTGTTTATAAAAGGACATTGGTACATTTTCATGTCAATAACTGTGTAATGCATCGATCTCAATGATTAAGGAAAACTAAATTTTTTGTTACATACATTATTAAATATTAAAATCTAAATGTTATTAAGATTTGTTTTCTAGCATTGGGTAGACTCTATATTTTAAAATGTATTCCAATCTTAATATGACCAATTTGTTCATTATTATATTAATTTAAATTTTGTTAAAATTTATAAATTTCATTCATTTATAAGTTAGCTGAAAAGTTGTTGAGTAAAAGCTTAATCTCCACATTTCTGAAAATTTTAATGAAATAGTTTTTAAAAATATATTAATGTTTTATAAAATGAGATAAAATAGATTAAAATAACAGTTATTGAAAATAATTAAATCCTTTCTAAAATAAAAATTTTTTCATTTATATTCATAACAGATCGACAAAAATATTGTGGTTTATGACTAATACTGGATAGCAAAACTTTCTGAAATTTTTTCAAAATTAACTGTTGTGTTCACATAGCAAACATTTTTCTTAAAATAGGAAGCTAATGTATATTTGGAAAATCTTTTACTTTAGTAAAAGATTTTTATTAAAAAGGTAATCTTTTTTTTAATTAATATTACAATATTATGCATTTAAAATTAATCAAAAATTGTATTAATTTACTTCTAGCAGTCAATATTTATACTTTAGTTGTAGTCTAGTTCAGGAGTGAGTAGACTTTTCCAGGTCTCAAGCTAAGTCCAATTTTCGTTTCACAATCACCTGGAATGATGATTGCAATAAATACATTTTTGGTACCAATCAGGTATTAAACATTTGTATACTAAATTGTGAAAAGTTGTTTATAATAATGATTGAAAACGTGAAATTTAATGTAAAAATTTTTTTTTACTTTAATCTTTTCCAGTGTCCCCCAAATATAATTAAAAAATGAATCCATATTTTGTGATAGAGTTCCTAAACAAACACCTATGTATCAGCATCCTAATAGTCAATATGAGATGCAGATAACATAATAATTTCAAATAAAATGAATATATGTAATGTATTGCATGCCACATTTCTCAACAAATTAATATTATGAGTATTGTTATTATGATATCATAAATGATGTCATAATTTACTTGTGAAAATCTAATTTACCCCAAAACTAGAATAGTATATCTGATATAATTAATTTTATTATAATTTTTCATAGACATGAATAGACAACATGTAAAAATTAATATGCATTTATAATATCATGAATTATTCAACCTTAAATGATAGTTTGTTGTGTGTGAATTAATACAGGTTACATAACTCTTCAGAAGCTCTTGAATTATCTTATAAAACTATAATACAGCAGATGTTCTACACAATCTCATCCCATTATATTTGATAGCTTAAATAACATTGCTTTGAAACATTTATTTCTTTTAAGAAAAAAAGAATATTGCAAAAAAATTCAGATGATGATTCTGATTAAAGAATTAATTCAAATGTGCTGAAGATAAGGGTGTAACAATATTTCTACAATTGCCAGTTGTCTTTCATATGTTCAAGCAAAGATTTGTTATCATAATTTTAATGTATTACTTTTTCTATGAACAAAGTATTCTCAATTCAATTCTTTTACAACAGATTCATTATGTGGGACTTAATATCCTAAATGGTTTATAAATATTTTTCAGCTTCTGTGCAAAGATAGACGCCCATTTTTGATGAAGGATAAAATAATGTTTAGTGAGTTCCTAAAACAAAGAGATATACTACTAGAAAGTATGTAAGCTTGTGTTTAAATTCCTGTTGTCATTGAGGAGCTGTATAATCCTTTGGAAACAAATGAAACCAGAGGAGATGCTCAAACTCCAATGATGGCGATATGATATTTCTCAGTGTTGTAGTATTTGTATTATGTATGTGATGATATTTCAGAAATCTTTACAAGTTCTTGGAAAGTTCTTAAGTAAAATAAGAAATTTGAGGTCTAATCAAAAGAGTAAAAATAAAATGAATGATTTTCAAAAAGCACTTCATCAGTAACATATGAAGGGATGAGCATTCCTGTTGTAAGAAAAGAACTGTTGAAATAAAGAAAAATATTTCCAGAGAGTTACAAATAAACCGCTGACATTGGACTAATAACTGGAAATGTTAATGTTAGAATAGGTTACTGTGTTTTAATAAAAAATTAATGTGTGTTGTAAGGCATGGAATGTATATTAGACTAGTTTCTAGTTTTACAGCCCATCAGTTTGATCATAATCATTGAAACTGAATTTTCTAAGTTTATTTTGGTAAAAAATATGATGAGCTTTCTGCAAATAGTATCATCACAGAAATCCTGCATCTAAAAATCTTTAAATGCCATCAAAATTTTAAAAGAAAAATCTTTTTGTTAGACTTTAACAATATAACAGTTTGTAATTGAATATGAAATTTTTACCTTTGTTCCTTATCTCACTGTTGCATTTTTTTTTTTTGAATCTCTGACTAATTAAGATTTATCTCAGATCCTTGTTACTTGTCAAACACATGTCTAACTTAGTAACTTTGTCAACAGGGCAACTGAAAGAATCAATTTTTATGTAATTTCATAAATAAAAAGTGGAAGATAAATTGAAGTTCCATACTGGAGGTCACCAAATCTTGCCAAATCAGAATCCATAAATCACTTTAACCAGGTTCAGAATTAAATTGATAAAAATTCCACAATCATTTGTTGATCTACAAAGTATTTTAACACCTCTCACATTGATAAAAATATTGTATTGAAATATTTTAATAGAATTTAAATAGTGGACTCTCTTTCAGCTAATTCTAGGCTCTTGTTTTTATTTTAAATATTTTTAAAAATATTAAAAAGATTGTGTTAATTATTTACCAGTTTTTATTGATTCTTAAAGAAGTTGGTAAACTGCTTATTTGTATATTTTGGATAGTAAAAGCATTTTATTTTCATTTAAACTGATTTTCATTATTTTTATCCAATAAAAGCAGCAAAATGACTAAAATGCTTTCATTCATCATAATTGTGAAAATCTTATGCTACATATGTTGTAAATATAATAATCCTAAGGTAATTCTTGAACCTAAAATTACAATATTCTCTAAAATTTAAATAAAAATGAAATTTATAAAAAATATATTTATAATCATCAATAGCTTTTCAAAACTAGACCTTTCTATTGACTTTATCATGACTTAGAATAATTGACTTTATCATGCATATTCTACTAAGAAAAAGATGTCTATAAGGTTATGCTAAACTTTTTTCTTGTGTAATTTTATTAATTAAAAAAAAAATAATGAAAAACTTGCATCCACTGAATACTGTTTAAGTCTAACTGTATGTTGCTGACTTAAAAATTTTGTATATGGTAAGATGTTATTAATTGAAAGAAAATTGCATATTACTGTTAACAAAGTTTTAAAATGTAAAATTTAAAATATGTTGTTGTATAATGCTTAGCTGCTAGGATTTTCACATTTCAGTACAACAAAATGTGTATGGCTGCTATGGCCTGGTTGCTTAGAGTGTAATTTTCATTATCAGAAGGTAGTGAGGTGGAATCCCGACTGAACCAAAGATCCACTATATTCACTAAAGGTGGGTGGACTATGATAAATAGGCCATGGTCATAATGTCTTCCTTCAGCTGTTTCTATCTAACTGGTAGAGCCCAATTCGCTAGGTACAGGGAAGTACACTTGTGCAACAACTACAAAGGTTATAAAGTGTTGGTACTTTTTATATAGCGGACCACCCAGTGGTTGTGCCTTTGTGGCACACTGAAATAGGTGGATCTGCATAATTTGGAAGTAGAGACAAAGCAGAATCACCACAGATTTTTCCTGCCTCTCCCAGAGTTATCATTTTACGCGTTAAAGACATCGTGACCATGATATATTTTATGTGCTACATTAGCCATTAGACGTAACACTACTGATCTTCAATTAGGCTGGGAATCATATATTGTTTGTTATTGTCATATGTTAATAAGTGAACTGCATATTGTCTTAACCAAATTCATATTCTTAAACATCACATCTATGACATTTATAGCTGGCAAAAAAGGGGGATACCCATATTTTATACATTGCAATTTTTTAAAGTTGCATTTAATTCTGTATATGTATTAATAATGTATATATTAATTTTTATTAAAATGTCCATAACTCCTAACTGTATATTAAAATTGCAGTTCAAATTATTGATAAAAAGAAATATCTGAATTCTAAAAAAATCTATTCCTTCTCTTAATTTATTTTCCTATTAGTTTTTCTTATTATGAACATTTAAATGTGGAAGAAATTGATGCTTGTAAAAGCTCAAAATTAAACATATATTTTAATAATTTTGTACTTTTCATGCAGAAAAATTATTCAAATAAAAGTTGTATTTACTATTTTCCCTAGTGACCACATATTGCTTTAATAATGTACCATATATTGCTTAAATAATGAAAGCATATTTCATGATATTAAATATTTGATATCAGAATAATTAGGATAAATTCTAATAATTGATGATATACATTTCTTAAAGAAATTTCCAAATTATCAACAGAAACCAACAATTATAAACTAAATATTAGACCAGATCAGGGAGAGCAAAATATTTTCTGTCAAATTTTGAAGAAATTCAACATTCATTTGAATAAAAAATTTATGTTATGTTTTCTGATAACTACTGCTTTAAGTAAATGTATTTTGAATCAAATTTCACTCTTGAAATTATCATTGGTTTCCATTGAAATAAAATATAATAAAGATGTGTTCAGTTGTATATATGTCCAGTGTTAAATTAGAGAAAATTAAAAGAGAAAATGTGTGAATAAGCATTATTTGCACTCACTTTAAAAGATATTACAGTATTCAGTAGTATACACATTTTCTTGAGTCACTGTATTTTGAGGCATAAATGAGAACAAAATTTACAGTAATAATTACTTAGTTTATGTATAAGCTTTTGCCAGCCACTTGTTTAGTGGTCAGCGTGCCTGACTACGGATAGGAAGGTCCTGGGTTCGAATCCCGGTTCTGGCATGGATGTACTTTCTCTCTCTCTATCCTGTCTTTGTCCTTTCCTTGTGTGTGTGAATAAAGTATGAATGATGCCTACCCTATAAACGGGTCCCTATGGCATGTGTGAGGGTGCGATGGTGGCCCCCCCTGTGGTGCACCCTGGGCAACGCCTCGGCGGCTAAGAGGTCGCTGTTTCTGATCGGTTCCTTGGGTATCAGGGAACAATAGATTAATAGACTATGTTGCAGTTGTAACTGTTTAAAATCTGCCATTGGAAAAAAAATGTATAAGTTTTTTGAATTTCAAAAATAAATGAAAATGTTATGGTTAATGGTTATTTTAGTTTAAATTTTAGAGGAACGCCACTTGTATAAATTTATTTTTAATCAATATACTTTATGGGTATATATTTTCAATTATCAAAAAAGGAAAAAGTGTTATGATTAGGATGATGATGCTTAGATTGGTTCTTGATTTACACATCTGCATGAAATCTTATTTTACATCAAAAATTAATTAATGTTATTTTGCTTTGCTATCTTAGAGTTTTTTGTCAACTCAAAAATTATCTCATATCATGTGAGTTAAATGTGCTTATAGTAAATAGAAAATTGAAATGTATTGTTCTTAGAAATGTTTCCTAAAATTTTGCCAAAATAGAGTGAACTTTATTATTATCTAAAGAAAAATATTTAATGTTTTTTTTTTTTTTTTAGAAAAATGAGTTTTTTGGCTGTGAGATGTGATTATTATATGAATAAATATAGTAGTTTTATGAAAACCACTTGATATGAATAACACTATTTGTTCATCTCTATCAGAGAAAAAAAATTTATGTCTATTTTTTATTTTGTGGTATGAAATTACTTCACTTTTTCATTTTTAGAAACATGAACCTGCATGGGTCTTGCCCAAGAATCACATCATAGTTTTATTTTATAATTATATTTTACATGAACTCATCTTAGTTTTATTATATTAATATTCTAAATCGAGTTATGTGTGCAAAGTGAATTTCATTGCGTTCTTTTGCATACTAATTTTTAAATAAAATACATTAAAGTAATTTAAAAATAAATTTTATTAAAAATGATTTTCAATTC
>CM057809.1:32712860-32847860 GCA_030067965.1 Latrodectus elegans
TAGTGAGGTGATTGTAAGTGTGACATGGCTTGTATTCATTTCTAATTTGACTCTCATCAAAAATCTTTGGAACGTATTTAACTATGTACACATTTCCCATTCTTTCACTTGAAAACTACTTTTTAGGAGGAATGGTGATTAATTAGAATGGTTGATTACCTCTTAAAAAGTGGGATCTAATAATATAAATAGTAAAATTCACATGCTTAGTTAATTTCATTTTTTATTTGTTTTGAATCTAAATTTTTAATTTCAAAATCTTGCCTTGCTTATTTTTAATGAGAGTTTATCATTATATATAAATTACTATTAATAGCAGTTTTACTTGTGTTAGTTATGTAAACTTATTTTTTCACTTAGTTTTCAGCTTTTTTTGTAGAAATTAGTTCTTTATTGGATTACAATTTAAACATTTAGAATAATTTAACAAACCTTTATTTTTTATATTAAAACAATTTAAGGAATTGATTAGGTAGATTTGGTAGCTTAAAAATTGAAATGCTTTGTTATGTAAAATATTATTTTATAATTTATATTTTAATTGCATTTCTAATAACAATATGAATAGAAATATAGTTAAAATTGTGTATAAATATTCTATTGTTTATTTTATCTAATAAAATAAATAATCTAACCTCTAATAATGATTTCTCTAATAGCTAAAATGATTAAATTGTAATTTATAATAATGCTACAATTAATATGAACTATGTAAAAAAAATGTGAATTTAACAATACAAGTTCTAATTTAGAATTTTCATGAAAACTTCGCAAAGCATTTAGAATTGCAAATATATTTCCTTCCCTCTCCACATGAGTATGAATTTAAAATCATTAGTCAGACTTGATTTGCTTTCATCAGTAAAGCATACATGGCTACATTGCTCACTTTTCCAGTTTTGATGTTTATCTCCATAGAAAATGCTGTCTGATGAGCACACCTTAATGATATATTTATATACACATTACACATTATATATTTATTATCTCTCAACTATATTAATACTGCACACAATTGCCTGACCAAGGCAAAACACAATGTTAGATGTCCTGTAGTCTGTTGCATGCCACTTGGAATCTATTAAGCTATTTGCTATTTTTGCCTGTTTGATGATATACTGGTTATCTGTCACTGTTGTTGCATGTGAATCACCAATAATAAATCTTTGGCCACTTTTTACAGTTGTTTAAAATATTCTCCAAGGTTGTCAAATAATGCTGTGAGTGATCTCTAATACTGGCTACATTAGTTACACTTCAACTATACTCCAACTTTCTATTGACTTGACCTGAAGTTAAATTATTAAATTGTTAACTACAGAATTGTCTGTTGGATGCATTACACTGAGACAGTAACCCAACATTTTTCAAAAGTGTATTATTCTCTATAGCTTTCACAGAAATGCTGAATGTACATCATCAGCATGTTTTATATTCTTCTGATGCTCACCCATTATGTCGTCTTTATAAATATGCATGTCTTTTCACATTTAACCACAGTTTATTTGATTAAATAAATAATAGTACTATTTAGCAAATTAATTAAACAACATAGTTAAATAGCATGTTACATATGTTATTATAACAAGGATATATTTTTTATTCATAAAAACTTTATAACTTTTTTTTTAAAGAAATTGCAGTAATTATCTCAAAACTCATGGACTTTCCTCATATATATTTTTCAATAAAAACTTCGCTAACTACAATTTTTTCTAAATTTGATTTTTTTATGGACTGTTTGTATTGAAAATGGTTTGAATTATAATTATCTTCAAAGGATTCACTAAATTTGTATTTTAAAAAAGTTTTTATTTTAGATTTATGTAGATGTAAAATAAATAAAGAAAGGTAGTGGTATTTTAAATATATGTTGCAGAAAAATATTTTATTTTAAGTTCATTTGTTTCTTATGTGTATATAATAATGAAAAATGAATTTCAGTTGCTAGTTTTACATAATGCGAAATAATTTTATGCATATAAGATTATGCAAGGCTAGATTGCACTGTTAGTTGCAAAGATTGCTAAAATAAGATTATGCAATGTGTGTTTGATTTTAATTTTATGTAATATTTCTAACTCCTAACACTCGTATGTAATTTTTTGCAACACATAAAATTAAGTGTTCTCTAAGACATATCAATGACAAATAAGCAGATTTGTAGATTATCTAATGTATGAATTTGCATTATTATATGAAGTTATTATTTATATGAAGTTAACTTAATAAAAATATTGTGTGTGATTCATCATTTACAAATTTTTTGTAAAACTTTTGTGGAGATTAATGATTTAATTTCACTATATTTAAACATTATAAATATTAATTTTATATTACAAACATTCTGTCCAATTATAAAAAAACACAAGAAAAAGGAAAAGTCACGCCTAATTTTTATATTTTCTTAGTATTAATTAATATTAGTTATTTATTATACTTTTTTACAATTTATTGTGTAAAGGCTATTCTGGAAAAGACCGAAGAATTTGGTACCACTACACATAATCTTTTTATGGACTTAAAGGAAGCGTTTGATAGTATTTACAGAAATCGCTTGATCACTAGGATTTGACTCAGTTTCAAATATTGCCTACATTAATTAGACTTATAGTTGCAAGTATGTTGAATAATACTTGTTAATTTCATCTAGAAATTAATTTACACAAATTTCAGGTTGTTCACAGTTTCACTTATCTTTGTTCTATAGTTATTGCTGACAATTGTATAGTTAATTAGATTCAGGTTGTCAATGAATGCAAAAAAGCTTTTTACAGGCTAAAAAATATTTTTTGTTCCTTGTTACTATTGGGAAATTCAAAATTTTGACTACATAAAGCAGAATTTGTACAATTCCTGGAATTCAAATCATTTTTAAGGACCCTTAAAACTCCTTGAATTTTGACATGACTCCTTGAAAATCATGAATCACTTCTAGAGTTTTTACTTAAATCTTGATGCGTTTATTTTTTATTAGAAAATATATTTTTTTAAGTTTTCTTGTTTTAATATTTTAAAATTTTCAATGAAATTGTCCAGAAACAAAATTGAGTTTTAACTCTTAATGCTCTAACTAGAGGATGGCATGATCGATATTTGATTGTTATTATGTGCATAGTTGTTGACTAAAATAAAAATCCAAATCAGCCACAATAGCTTTGTGATGATCCAGTTCATTCAAGACTAGATGTAGTATTTAGAAATATGTATATGAAGTGAAGTAATCATCTATAAGTTCATCATGTGGTGCAATCAGGCGAGTGATTTTAATTGATCTTTTTTTTCTGTTTGTTTGTACTATCTTTATATTTTCTATAGTTCACTGAATATTAATATCTAAATGTAAAATTTCTGAATTAAACTATGCTTTCCATACCTTCTTTGGTGAAAATTGTGTATTATTTCAGTGAATTGATTGGAATTTATGTATTAATGAAATAAAGGTTGAAATACTTATTTAATGTGCCTAGTGAAAAGTTTATTTTCAGTGACCATTGCATTCTGTTAAAAACCATACAAAGTTTGACTTTTGCATGATTCAGAAGAAACACATGACCATTGTCTGTCTAAAATTAGACAGACAATAGAATTAGTACGAAAGACTTTTGTGTTCCAAACATGAGCAAATCAGCTGTCAAATAGATTCATTTGTTTCTACCAAACAAATTTTAAAGGCTGCAATTCTATGGGTTTATAAAGTTTTAAGCTGTGGATTCAACTACTATTCTTGCAGCAATATAAATCCTCTCTTTCAAGCAATGTTTCCAGACATTGCTATTGCAAAGGAAATCATTTGTAAGAACAAAAGTGTGCTTATTTGACAATTTTTGAAATTACACTTTATTTTTCTAACTTATTGAGAGAAAGAGATAAGAATGCTGGTAAATATGTTCTTTTCTCTGATGAAAATTTAAATGACATAATTATCTGCATCAAAACAGTTGGACTGCTAAGTAAGATTTTTGGACAATGATATTGTTAAAACTTGGTATTATTTGTCTGATTTTTTAGGTCTCTCAATTGGAGATATCTTGTTGTGTGTGAGAATGTGTCGATGAAAAGTGCTTAAAATTATTAACGAATGGATTGCTCCAGTTGTCAATGGATGGTCTGAATGTGAAATGGCACGTTTTCAATAAAAGGGTTGATCTTTGAAGAAGGAAAATTCTGATTCACTGACTAAAAAGGGAGCCTTGATAGATCAACGCATGAATCGCCTTCTTTCATTTCATTCAATTAAATTGTTTGTTAAACTGACTCTCAAGAAGACTCTTAAACAAGATATGGTTCAACGTGTGACTCACAAAAGATGGAAGATTTTGGGGGAGGAAAGAGATGTCCCCGTTTCTCCAAGAAAGACTGCGGTGGCCCTTTTTAGAGGTCTAACTTGACATGATTGTTTGCAGGGCCATCTCTATAGGATTGGAGTGGTTTCCCCGGATTGTGTTTTGTGTGACTCTGGTCAACCAATGACTTTTGAACATTTAAATTATTGTGTGGTTCTTTCTCTGTATGAGGTCATTGTTGAAAAGTATTGGAGAGCCCGTGAACTCATGGCTTAGGTTCTAATGTTCAGCATTTGTAAATAATAATTTTTCAAAAAGTGTACAACATTCAAATTTTATAAATTTTGGAAGCTTAACAGTGGTTGTTATACATATCTTGAAATATTCAATTAATTAATGAACAAGAACCTAATGAAGTTTTTTAAAAAAACTCTAAAATTACCCATTATTTTATACAATGTATAATTCATTAATGTAAATTATTTTACATGCTGAGATTGATTATTTAAATGAAAAATTTTCTATTTTAACTGTAAATTCATTAAAGCTTTTGAAGTATATTCATTAAATATAATTCTAAACTAAATAAAAAAATCTCATTAACTATTGCAATTATTTGTTTTTATTATTTACAAATGTAATTAAAAAATGTTGCATATTTATAATTATATGCATATTTGATTAAGAACAATTGGTAAAAAAAATATTTATCTTGAATGTCAGTACCTCCAGGAAATTTTTTGAATTGATTCCTGGAGTTTGATTCTTGGAAATTTGTACAAACCCTGATAAAACCTTAGACAGTTACTTATCAATGCCTCAGTGACTTAGAATCTGAACAAAGTTGGAGAAAATAAAATACCCAATTTTGAAAGAAAAATTCTGCTAACCATGTTTAGTAGAATTGAAGTGAGCAATGTTTAGAGAATAAGATATAATGTTAAGTTATATAAAATCAATCTATAGAGAGTCTGATATAAAGCTCATAGAAATATATTGAATGAACAAAGCAACTCACACATATATTTAGAATGGATGATAATTCAACATTAAAAATATCTTTTACATAAACTTCAAACAATCAAGAAAAGGGTAGACCCACAAGGAGATAGATGGATTCAGTGGAGACTGACTTTCTTATTATCAAGGAAAGAAACTGGCACACTGGTTTAAAAAATAGAATGCAGTAGAACAAAATTTAGAGGAAGGTACTGTACCACCTTTGGTTCTCTAGCCAAATGGGATAATAATTGTAAAGACTGGGTAACATGCAACTGCATCTATTTTATGTTTGTTATTTAAAAATATTGGAAATGTATTTTTATCTCTAAAAAATTGTCCAAGCTGCAATCATTTTTATGATCCTAATTGCAAATTAAGTAAAGTTGTTGCATTTTTTTTCTCTAAATCTCAGTTCCTTATTATGTTCTGAATATATGTTACTATTATTAAACATTTTTATTCATGTTTTTTTCATATCATTTATGACTTTCATCTACTATAGGCAAAATTATGTATTTCAATTAGGGATATGAAAAGTAACTTAACCATATTTATCTATTTCTATGATTTCTTAACTGTTTTTCTGTTTTTGACATTAATGTTTTTGTAATTTAAGATATTGTGAATGGATGTATTTATGGATTAAATTGGTGTGATTGAATGTATTTATGGATAATTAACTTTTACACCAAATGAATAAAAAAAATGCAGTGTCAGCTTTGGTACTGCTACTAGAGCCTGTTTCTGCTTATTCACTACTAAGCAAATTAAATGAATTTCAAAATATCTATTATCATTACTAAAAAATCTCAATATTCATACATGTGAAAAACTTTGCGAGAGAGAAATACAAATATGTGTGCAATAAACCAGCATAGAAATTGTTCCATATGATTAACAATATTTGGTGTCTTTCAAATTATCAGTAGTCAAATAATTAAAATTTAATTAATCTAATAACTAATGATATTTTCTCAGATGTTGCATTTAAATTGTATTATTATTATAAATGATACCCCATCATTTTTAAACTGTCACTGTTATTTTTTTAAACATAAAAATGTATATTTTAATATAAAAATGTGTGTTATTCCACTTAGAATGGATTGTAAATTATAGTTAGTAGTTATAGTAAATTATAGAGATAAAGTAGTCTGAACACATTTATAATGTTTATTATCAGTGAAGAGGAAGATTATAAATATAAAACAAGTAACAAAAGCTATCGATTTTGTTGCTTGTTTCTCATATTTAGAATAGGTGGCTCTTTTTATTCTTTTAAAAGAGGAAATTTCAAGAACCTACTCTTTGATATGTTGATTTTTCATCTTCTTGGCGATGATAAAAAAAAAAAGTGGACACATAATATTGGCACACCTTTGACCTTAAATTTCTTGTGTGAAATTCATTCAGTTAACAATTTTTGTGAATTGGAAAGAAAAAAGATGATGTAATGTGCAATAAGGCATTAATTCTGAGAAATATTTTCTGTCCATTTTGAAAAACTTGTAATAATTTATTATACATATTTTTCCATTTGAATTTTGATGGGAACTTGTAATGAAATGCAAATAAATTTTTCTAAAGCTCAAATAACTGATTATTTCTGAGTTCACAGTAGGAGGCGCAATAATTGTTTAAACTTGAACAAATAGTAAATTTTAATTCAAATAGGAAGATAATGCTTGTGAAATTCTTTTATAATATTGTCCCTACTGGTGTCTGTGCATTTTTATGTGAAAAGCAATTTATCTTTATAATTATAATAAAAAACAAATTCAAATGTAATGTGGAAATGGCCATTTTGAAAGACAAGCTTATTAGTGTAAATGAATCTAAAAAATCTACAATTGTTCTCCCAGAACTTATTGACTTTTTGTATCTTGAAACTTCTTAGAAGAATGTGGTGATTTGTGGAGGGTTTAAATCATATTCAAATAAGTAATACTTTGAGATCTATGAGTATTTTGACACAGGTTGTCTAGGCTAGAGCAAAACTGTACTGTTTGTTATTTCAAATCTGTGTTAAGTCTATTTTGTAATTCATAACTGTTTTAAAAATAATTCAAATTCAGTGAATAATTAAGTTTGTTAACTACTGAACTCTCTTTATTCATCGATGTTTCTTTTTGTATTTTATATGAATATTTTAGATATTTTCTTGGTTTATTAGATAGAAAAAGAACATCATAAACTGTCACATGCGGTATTTAATACATTATTATTGTTATAAAATTCAGAGATTGAATTATGTTAAGTATATAGTTTTGAATAAAAGAAAGCAATAGAAGCAGTGAAATATATCTTTCTCTCAGCTGTGTATTTTTTAATTAATGTGTGAACACATAAAGGTTTTTATTGACTAAAATTATCATGAAAGTATGAACTTGTAATAGAAAATTTGTAAAGTGCTACATTTTCTAAGCTTCTATAAAAATCTTCATATTTTTACATTCTGAATACTTTTAAAAGGTATTCCATATTTTGATGTTTTGTTACTGCTAAGTATGGAAAACCAGTTTTTTCAGTAATTATTTTTTAAAACTACTCTTATTTTATTCAAATAGAAAATAATTGCATTCATCACTTTCCACTATAATTTAAACCTATTGTTTAATGTGTAAAAATGTTTTATAATGTATACATATTACACACATAAATTATATGCATACACACAAGCATGAAGTACAGCTTTTCCTGGATCTCAACAAACTCAAGGATTTTTGAGAACTTAATCTGGTTTGAATAATTAAGCTTCATTGCAATAACTTGGTTAATATCTTTTTATTTTGCAATGAACAATTGTTGAAGGAATTCTTTAAAAAATAATAATTGTTAAAAAATGTTTTGATCAAAAAATAAATGACTAGTTCAATGTGTTGTCACTAGACTTGTCAGTTTCGCTTAAAAGCTTTTTTTAATTTATAGATGGATGAATAACATAAATAACTATTGGAGCAATTGAAAATTTCTCCATTAGTTTTAAATATTTAATGAATTTAAATACCTTCTTTGAAATTGTTGTAGATTTCTTCATGAAAAATGAAATGCTATTTGATGCAACATTTTTAATTGGTATTAAAAATGTCAAGAAGTTAAGTATGTAAAAATTGAAAATAATTTCATAATTTTTTTTTAGTTCATTTAACTAAATTTATTTGAATTATGTGTGCATACATTTTTTTGTTTCTTTTCTTGCATGTTGTTTGTTTTAAAATTGAATTCGGCAAACAAGACAGAAAGACAAAAAGTTGAAATTTTTAAGTCTCAAAGCCTCTTAATAGTGACAGTTTTCCTGATGCATCTATTTTTTATTGGAGTTATAAAGTAGAAAATATATTTATATATAAAAATTAAAGTGGAATAATAATAAATTATATTTTAAAAGTTATTTTTAACTAACTAGAATTTTTGAATTAATAATCGAAAATATTTCTGATTTTATTTCTTTTAAATTTTTCTTACTAGTCATTAATTTAAAGAGGAAAGTGATTTTATTTACATTTTGTGCTTTCATATATATCTATAGTTAATTTGAAACTATCTTTTTTCTTAGTGAAACTAAATATGATTTGAATTTTTTTTAATGATATTCTCTATGTTAGTGTAATGCTTAAATTTCAATTAGAATTATAAAGGAATAGAAATGAAACTTTTAACTGAAAACGTTTTTGAGTGAAAATTTCTCTACACAATGTTTTAAATAAGAAATTAAGTTAAAATTAAAAATTTGAACTTGCTTAAAAAATTATTAAAAATGGTTGGAAACGAGTGAACTACTCCATTTTTATATGAATTTATTCAAATATTTTCAAACAAAATTGCTTATTAGCTATGAGACTATTTTGCAGCATTGAGATTTATATATTCAAAATAATGAGGAAGAAAGTATTCAAAATAATTTTTTTACATACATTTATAAAAAAATATTTGTTACAGTGTATTTATGTATTATAAGGTATATAAAAAATTATTCTGTGAGAAAAATTTTATTTAATTTTTATATGTGTGTGTGTACCTTTATTTATATCAACATTTTTATCACTTTACTAAAATTTTTGGTTTGTTCATTTATACTTAATGTCATATAATTATTAGATAACGTTTTAAACTTTATGAATGAAATTTTGCTGATATTTTTTATTTCTTATGAAGAGGCTTCACATTTTTTAAATTTATAAACATGCTTAATTACATTTAAATTGTTTTAAATTTAATCAAGATATGCAAGTTCTTCAAGTTACGATATATAGGAAGATACCTTTCATTTTTATAGGAATTTAACTTGTTTTGAAATAGTTTTCTTATTCTGTTATAAAATACTTGTAATATAATACAATATATCTTCATCTGTATAATGTATCTTCTTAATTTATAGCCTATTTTGTTACTCCTTCATTTGCTGTTTAGAAATTTTTAATGTATTCTTATAATTTAAGTTTTAATGAATTTCTTTCTCTTAATAATACTGATTGCTTTTAGTTTTTAAAGATTGTTCAAAAAATTGAAAACTTGTAATTTATTTTTTGAACATTATATCCATTTAAAAGAATTATTTTTTAAGACATTTTAATAATTAGTAAAAATAGAGCTTAAAGGATTGGTTTGTGCCTATATGATTAGTGAAAAAATACTTCACTATTAAAGAATATTCAAAGACTTATTTTCTTTTATATTTTGGATTAAAAAAAGCTCAAAACAACTAGGATAAATTTAAAATTTAAGATTGAGGTTTGTGTAAAAATAATTTTCTTCTTAATAGCTCTTATTAAAAGTGGTTAAACAACAAACCAATTCATTCTAAGAAACTGAAATAAAATTATATAATTATACTCTCATGAGACAAATATATTTAACTTTGAAATCAAAAATATGTTACAAGTTTTGAATTTGTAATCAAATGAAACAGAACAATATAAATTGGTTTTAGTTCATAAAAATGCTATAAATTTTATTTTGCCATTCATAAATTACTTTAATGTTCACAAATTAAATCTCCATTTAAATTGTCCTTTTTATTTACTTTTTATCCAACTTTTTATTCTTTCAAGATAGGAAAGTGGTTTGCAACCAATATACTCTAATTGTTTGTAATACTAGAAAATATTAAAAATTTTTTACTGAAACAATTGTCCTAAACCAATGCTAAATTCAATATCATTATATTGTGTTCTTTAGTTTTTGACAAAATGCCTGTGGCAGATTGATTTAATGAAAGAAAGTAATCAAATCAAATACAGATTCTTATTGTATTGCCTATGAATTATGAAGCCAATAGAGAATACAAATTGAAATAGAACAAGACTTAAAAGTAACCAATCATTAGTGTCAAATTAAAAATGTAATATAATTTTCGGTGTCTTAAATCATGTTAAAATTAATTGTGTGCTAAATTTGCCATTATTAATTTATTATCTGAAGACTAGTTAACATTTATTTATTTTGGTCCTATTTCTTGTTTGAAAATATCTCAATTTGTAATAATTATTTTATTTTAAATTGTTCTTTGCAAACTCCATAGTTTAATATGGGTAATGTTAAATCACATTTAGGTAAAGTGTAAATTCTTTACTTATATCATAACATAAATTTTAAAATTTATTTCGCTATTCTCATATAATTATGAAATAAATATTATTTGAGAGAAGTGGACATACTTCTAAATGTTTTAATGAACTTTACCAAATTCATACAAGTTGGCAAAAATACATTTTACAATTAATAGTTTCTTAATCCTTATTTATCAACGTTTCAAATTTCATAAACACTTTATTAACTTATACTTAATTATAAAATACATTTCAGAAATGCAGAAACTTACAAAAATTAAATTGAAATTTTATAATTAATTTCTCAAATGGGTAAGAAAATTTTAATTCAACAGAATGGTAGAAAATTTTCTCTGAGGATTACTTAAAAAAGGTGGATCATTCTCTAATACAGAGATTGATTATCTTTACATTATGAATGATTGGAATTAAGTTTAAATAAAAAATTGGCTTACCATATTTTATTTTGTATAATTGTAATGAGATGTGGTAATCAGCAGTCATATAACTTCTTAGATTCTGGAATAGAACTAAAAGGAATCTTTAATCTATTTTAAAGGTACTATGTAGGGATAGAAAATAAACAGGAAACTATAAGTTGAGTCATAAATTTGTATATTGTAGAAATATTTTTATTTCTTTTAAAATATTTTGATTATTTTTGGTGGTTATACAAAACACAACTTTGTGAGCGCTGTCAGGCCATGAGTTACTAACCTTTGCGTAGTTTTTAAGAACTGCTTAAATTTAAATGTATTTTATTTAAAGAGCTCAATCATGTTAATAGTACATTTTATACTTTTTGATGAAGTTCAATTAATTTTTTGATTTACTATAATGCATAAAAACATCACTTTTACTCTTGATGCTCTATTGACATTATCATATCAGCATGATGTTAGATTTTATAAGAATTTGTTGTATGATATTTAATAAAATTAATATTTGATTCCTCATTTCTAAACTTCTTCATTACTAACATTTGCAAAGTTTTCCTGAATTTTGAAATTCCTTTTTTTATAAAAAGAAAATCAATATGGTTGAATATTTATAGACAAATAATATAACTGAATATTTATATCAAATTATAGTTATATGTAAATTACTTTATAATAAGTAAATGTAAAATCATAAATAAAGTAGATTTAACTTTAAAAATTTAAATAAAGTATAAAGTAGATTTAACTATTGCAGACAAAATAATCTAGTTTATATGTCTAAAAACATGTAGTAGATATGATTTTAGATCATTTGTAATTTTGTAAATCTACATTTTTTTAACTAATAAATATATTACAATTGACAAATTTACTATCAAAAACAAAATTATTTTAAAACAGTAACAAAATTGAAAATATCACCTTGAATGTGAAAAAGTCATGATGAACTAATGCCATTTACTCTAAGTTTTCCAGAAAATGTTTTATTCTCCCACAAGAAATATTTAAATTGAAATAATGGTTCCTGAAGCATTGGTTGATAAATATAGTGTATGGCTGAGATGAGTATGATTTAGTATATTGAGTTAAGAAGTAATGTGATTGAACTTGCATGTTTGTTTCTTGTATTTTAGATGTTTGACTCTTTAAAATGATGCCTGTAAAGAATAAATCTCTTCTTATAAATTTTTTTCACTTAATATTATAAGTAAAAATGTATTGTATAATTCAAAATATTGAAAAATGTACTAAATAAGCAAATAATTGTTTATAGAAAATCTTATTATGCAACTTTTAAGTATCATGATTATATGAAACATGTCATTTTTGTATTTTCCGTCACTTTTTCTAAGTACAATTAGTGTTGATTTTTATGGTCATTTTTGACAATTTTTAACTTTTTTTTAAAGAATTCACAAAGAAAACAAAATAATGTATGCATTTTTCACAAATTCACTATGTAAATTAACTTTCCATTTTCTTATGCACTTCCAGCATAAATTATGTATTTAAAGTTTTAAAAATGTTACTTAATTTGTAATTTTATGATTTTATATCGTAAATCTTTGAGAGTTATGTTTGTGTATGTTACTGTTGCCCAATTTGCTTCTAAAATTGTTGTTCTATTTGCTTATAAATTTTTGGTAAACTCAGTGGGGCCAAATGTGTAAACTTTACTTATTTGTTTTGTAAATCTTTGTGTGGCTAAAATTATTCTTCATTCTAAACAAATATTTGTAATCATAAATTAATGTTTCAAATGCTTTTATAAATAAAGTCATTGGAAATTATACTGTCAAAAGGAAAAAGCTTGCCTTTTCTGTACAAACCTGTTAGTATTTGTGAAGTTATAGAACAGCATTTTAATCTTATATACATATCTCATAATCAGGATTTCTGTGCTCAGAGTATAAATTTTTATGTTGTAAGCTGGATATGCAGAATATATATGTCTGTGTGAAAAAATATACATATTTATGCCTGATAAATGTGTTGATTGCTTTTAATTCCTTACAATAGGAATATATGGTATGTGAGCTTTAACTTTAGTAAAATTCTGTGTGTATTGAGCTGATGCTTAATTGATGAATCTTATTATTGATAACAAATGTGAAGAAATTATTACCTTAAAATAGGCATTTTAAATAATTAGTATTTATTTATAAAAGGATGTAAACTTGAACAACTGTGAAACATAGGTAATTAAAATTTAACTTCTCATTTATAAATTTAATAAATGAACAATTTTTGCCGTGAAATTTAACGTCAATGCATTATTTGTCTCTGAGCTATCAAATTGTAATTTTTGACTATTTATTTGTTTACTTAATATTTCATTATTTACTTTATTAGTGATTGAAAATTACAGCAAAATTTTTTAATAAGATATTTAACACCATATAGTAGTTAATTTAATTGCTGAGAGTGTTGTAGGACAATTTAATATTTTCCTTATATTCCTTTTGGAAAGACTTACACTGATAATGAGTTTGCAAATTTCTCATGTAAGGGAAGAAATTCGGAAAACTCTCAATTAAACACTTAACATGTAGAAGCAGTATGTACCGATATAGCATCCATCTCCTATCATTCAACTATATGAAATGGAACACAGCGTTTTCCACTCTGAAGAGTGAGCCTATCTGGTTGCCGAACGGTTAGTACTCTTGCCTTCGGTTCAACAGTTCGTGGATTCGAATCCCACCTTGGGCATGGATGTTTGTAATGGTTCGAAATCCACTTTAAGCCGTAGGTCCCGATCTAATTAGCCCTCGTGTGCAAAAAATGACCGTTGAGTGATAAACAAACAAACAAACAAACTCTGAAGAGTGAAGTCTATAATAAAAAGAAACACCTGAACCCTTTTTTCATTCTTGAAAAGTAATCTAAACACTTAAATTTTGTTCAAAACTAATAGTATATAAAGAAAGGCAGCAAGATAGAATTGGGTCTAAATTTTAGTTGTTTCTATTCCTGTGCCTGCATTATAATATTTCAAAGATTTATGTATCATTTTTATTGAAAAGAATATGCGATAAATTTCATTGGAAGAAAAAGCTCTGTATTCTTAAATTCATTCACACAGCAGGTGTAAAATATTAATTTTTATAAAAATAGTGTAATTCATCTTTTATGATAGGTAGTGGTGCCATCTATTGATTGTTGACTGTATTTCTTATGAAATTTTATTTTAATTTTATTCATGAATCACTGATCTTAAACTTTTCAAGTGGATCAAAATACATTAAATAAAAATAATCTAAAACAATTAAATATCAAAATAAACAATTGTTTATGAAACTTACTGTAAGTATCAGTATAAATAAAAACATTAAATATATAAATATTTACAATGACTATGTTAAACTGGAATTTCTAAATTTAATTAGTTTTGAAACACTGTCAGTTCTTAATTTGGATCAGATCGTCATTGTATATGCAAAATTGAAACTATTATGTATCTTTTAATTTTAGATTTTCCTGTTATTTTAGTTCTAGAAAATATTGTTTTTCTCGATGTATTTCAAAAGGAGATAGAAGGAACTTTTAACGTGGTAAATATCTGAGGAATGCAAGAACACTATTTTCTTGGTTAATACACAATAGGCGGAATAATATTTTGTTCATTAAATGTAAGTGTTTGTTCATTTTTATTGTCATATATAGAAGTTGTTAAAAGAAGCGTTAATTATTTCTGACGTAGAAAAACATTCGTACGATAAAATTGCGATATTAATATGATGTTTATAGAAAATTAAATTCTAAAATATTGTGGGAAATAAAGCATAATTTAGTTTTAGTAAAACAAGAATTTAAAAAAATAAACGATTCGTTTCATTTTTATTTTTAAATACAGTGCTGAATAATATTTGCTGTAATATAGATTAATGAATATACCTGAATAGATCTTGTAGAAAATTGCGCAGAAATGTAACGCATGATAAAAAGTATTTGTGTACAAAACTTTTTTGCATACAAATATTTTTGACTCATATACAAATATTTTTGACTCATTTTAATATTTTTTAATTGAAAATCACACAGTTATTAATATGGTGTTGATATTTAATTCATTTAATAGAGATGATTACATCAAAATAGCTGCCAACACTTGCGACAGTTAATTTTATTTATATCAAAATTTAAAGAAAAAAGAATATAGAAGAAAAAATTTTCTTTCTGAAAAACAACTTCCGCTACTGCCAGTTTCATTTATAAGTTACGAGTGAAAGTTAGATAATATTTAATTCTGCATTTTTATATTTATAATGCACATTTTCTTGCTATGATGAAACAAATAATGTTTAACCCTCTTATTCGTACATATGATCATCTCGATTACAATCCAATGATTTCTAAATAATATATTTTGTTTTGAAATTAACAGGAACTGCCATTTATCTTATTATTGCTTGTCTTTGAAAATTCCTCCGGCAAAATATCTAAATATGAAAGTTGACATAATATTTGTTTTTGTTTGGGACTGTCTTATTTTTCATAATATGTTCTCTTTATGTCATGGAATGCTTAGGAGTATTTGATTTGATAGTACATTTTATACTTAAAGAAGTTTAAGAATATATATAATTTTCATATGATGTGAAAATAAATTATTTTTGATTTCTATTTCAGAACGAAATTATTTAAGCTTTTTAAAAAGAAATTTTCTATTGAGAATAAATTTGCTCATCAACCTTTATTTTCTTCCAAAATGCTTAAATTTTGTGATTCACTGATATTGTTGAATTTGCTTCACTGCGTCATTTTGACAATGATCTTGTCAGATGACGAAGCTAAAAAATGACGAATTATCTTAATCAAGAATATAATTTTCTTACTTTATAATTTTTTTTATATTAAAAAGTTTTACTATTTCAGACTTTTTTCTTTGCTCATTTTCATGGTTTTTTTGGATTAATCAAACTTTTATAAATCTACAAATAAGGAATAATGTTTAATTTTAATATTTTTCTGTCAATAAAATCTTTATAAAATTAAATAAAGTTTTCAAGAAACATTGTTTATTATAATTATTCGAACACGTTTTTACCTTCCAAGTATTAATCAGATCTTATCAGTGATTATCATTAGTCAAAAATTTTGATATTTCGTATTTCTTACAAATGTAATTGATTAAACCAAATTAAATAAAGTTTACACACACATTTTTAATTGCGAAAAATTCGATCAGTGACGATGTCAAACAATGTTTAAATTCACTTTAGTATACCATGTTATAATTAGGTGCATTTTATTTTCATTTATTATATATTAAATTGTCACTATACTAAAATATATATATATATGTGTGTGTGTGTGTGTGCGTGTGTGTGTACATTATTAGCATGGGCAAAATCTACAAGACAAGATTGAGAAAGTAATAGCACGTGTAAATAATCATAAGCATATTAAACTTTTTAGCTAGCACAGAATGTTACGCAATAAATTCATGCATCTTATGCGCAGTGGCATGAATATTTGCCACAATAAAAAGTGATATGAAAATATTATAACAGCAAATGTGTTTTGATATTTTGTTTTTAAGTTTCTTCAAACCCTTTGCTCTGAATAAAGTAATCTATGAAATTTTTTTATCTATGGAAATTGTGTGTTGCATCAAAAATAAGATAATGAAACAACTTTTCTTTATAACATTTTTTCAGAGCTCAATTGCATAACGGTGGAAATTTGGTGTTTTTCATACCCCAATTTATTTAATGTGTTTGGGTTATTTTGTAATTAGAAATTTAAAAACACCTTTATTTTTTATGCAAACATTTTGTATACAAGATACATTTATCCTATTGTAAGAAAATTTTTTATGCGATTAAATCATATTTTTCTCTCTCTCTTTATTTTATCATGATATTATGTAATTTTTTAAAAGGAATTAAGCTAGAGTTTGTTGGCAAATTTATTCTAAAATAGTTTTAATAGCTACCTTTATAATTTCTTCTACAGATTAAGATACTGCTGTTCCTGAATTTTCCTGGATTTGCATTACTTTTATCTCCATATTCATATAATAATCCACCGCATCTATGTAAATTTTATTTAGTGTCCAGATAGTTTATAATCGGGAAATTAAAGAATTAATTAAAAGCAAGTTTTTTTTATAGTTGCATAGGTATTGGAATACTAAATATTGATTACAATATTCAGTATATATTTAGACAGTAAATTTAGGATAATGAAATCTGGATCGGAATTTATGATAACGTAGTGTGTACTATATTTAAAATATTTCATATAACTTGATATGCACAATTTTCGAATATAACTTATGAACTATCTTTGAAAGTTATGTCCTATGAAAGTTAACTCTCCCTATTTTGGTGAATTAGGATATGAAATAGAATAATATATTTGTGTGTGTATGGATAATATTGTAAACACTTTTTATTCATACTGTGTGTGTATCCCTAATTAGAGGAATTATGTAAAAATTGTGGCAATCATTTCAAATTTCCAGGCATTTCTTGTTAAATAAGAAGTTAACAGAGATATGGTTAAACACCAGGTCTGTTTCATTATGTCAATAAGATAAATTACAGTTTCCCACACTAAAAATCGTGCAATAGCTGGTAATTTCTGCCACGAGTGTAAAATTATACTGAACAGTTTGATCTCTTTGCTTTTTATTTTCTAACATTTCTTCAAAGTATTTTCATTATATTAGTACTGACTGTGTTCTTGATAAAGAAAAGCATTTTAACATTAATTTTAAAAATTAATAATTGCTGTAATAATAAAAAAAGAAAGTTATTTAAGAAATAAAAATTTAATTGATAACGAATTAAAATAAACTTTCAAAGTTGGATTTCTTTGATCGATAAAAAAAGTATTGTGCGCAAAACGTGTGCGTGAAGCTTTGCGACGTTAGTTCATTTATCAAGATTGTTTAATGCATATTTGTTAATAGTTGTTACCGTTATAATGTGTTGCGTGCATCTGTGTGTGTGCTTAAGTTTGTTAATTTTAGAAACTTAATTTAGGCGGAAATTATTGTAATTCCATGTCTAGTGTTTGAGACAACTTTGGAAATTCTAATTTATGAAGTACAAAAAGCTTGTCTTTCCGTTAAAATTCTAGAAAATTAAAAAAAAAAGTAGCTTACTATAAAGTTGTTTACATATTTTAGAGTATGATTTGCGCTTATTAATTCTATTTTGTTAAAAGTTAAATTAAAAAAATGCATTTAGAATATTTTATTATTAGTTAACACTAAATGGAAGGTTTTATATTTGAAAATAAAAATGATCTAATCCGGCATCAATTTGGAGCATCATAGTCTGCGAAAAACGGGCATTATGATTATTGCGCCTTTGCTTAGAATTAGAAATCACCATTAGTGTTCACATTATTGACTGTACGAGGGTTACTCTGAAATTTTTGAGATACGCGCTGACGAGAATTTACAAAACAAAAGTAACAGTTTAATTTTAAAATACAAAGTATTTTAACACAGAAGACGGTTTTTTACTGACTTAATTCAACTTGTTTAGCGTAAAATAAATTTTAAACAGAAGAGAAAATGGAGTCGACGCGAGAACATTTTCGCGCTATGATTTTCTACGATTTTAAAGCAGGATTAAATCAAGAAGAATGCGTTCAACGGTTGCAATTAACAGTTGGTGATGAATCCCCAGCTCGTGCTACTGTATTCACTTGGTTTAGAGAATTTAGAAGATGTCGCAATTTTCTTCAGGATGAAGAACACACAGGAAGGCCGCCGTCGGCAATAATCCCGGATAATGTAGCTGCCATACGAAAAATGTTAATGGATGATGCTGTACCTATCAGATGATTCAGAAGGAACTTAACAGTGAATCCGCAGCCATACACAAAATCATTCATGAAGAATTACATATGAAAAAAGTAGTTTGCCGTTGGGTTCTCCATAATCTAACTGAGCACCAAAAAGAGGAGCGTGTCAGAATCAGTAAAGAAACTCTTAAATTGCTAAATGATGGTGGACACCACATCATTTCTAAAATTGTAACAGGTGATGAAACGTATATACCGTTTTTTGACGTTCCAAGTGTCAAATGCCATTTGCCAGCAGAATAACACCTGTCATTACATAGTCGCGAATGAATCGATATGCTTTGCAAGAAATCCCTATATTTCATTATCCACCTGGTTTATCAGATTTCTCACCAATCGCAAATAATTTAGACGCGATTGAGAGTCTTTCCTAATTTGTCATCGCCGTGTTCAGAAGACGAATTATGGCAAATGATTGAGAAAGAGATTGGAAAATTATACCTCTGGAGGCAAACCGCATTATCTTTGAATCTGTACCAAGACATTTTGAATATATTGCTGCCAAGAATAACCCAGCAAATTACTCTGATTATACTTTCGCCTCATTTATAAGTGTATTATATAACCGTACTTAATATCATTTATTGTTTGTTACTATGTCTCTATTTTTACTGATTTTCATCAATTTTTCCGCATGCATTCCAAGTGATGCATTTTAATTCTCATTGTAGTTTATGTAATTCCCAGTAATTAGATAAGTACATAATGAAATTTTAGTTTCATATGAAGTATTCTCCATTTGAGCCCTTCAAATGTTTAGCGCTTTTAATGATCATAATGCAATGACCTATAAATCACCTTTAGACATATTTCTAATGATATCACTCTTTCCTTCGTACTTATTATAATCGGGCCGCCAAAATTTGCTTTGGCAAAAAATGCTTTGGCAAAAAAGCATAGTTTTATAAGCAAAAAAAAAAAAAAAAAAACAGCCGACCAATGGCTGAGCGTTCTTGACTCCTGAGCTGTGGGTCCTGGGTTCGAATCCCGGTTCGGGCATGGATGTTACTTTCTTTCTCTGTATTTCGCTGTCTTTTCTTCTGTAATGATGTATGAATATAGCCTATCCTGTATTCGGGTATACGGTGATATGACGCAGGTAACGCTACTCGCCTACGTGATCTGCTTCACAGGTGCTTGCTGCTTAATGCTAAAGAATTAGCAGTTTCTAGCCTTGTTTTGGCATAGGGTTCGTCACACCCAAGTGCCCGCCGTTGGAAAAAAATAATCCAAAAACATGACTTTATATATATATATATATATAAAAAAAAAAAAAAAAAAAACTACAATAGTATTTCTTATATTTACGATTTTTCAATTGGACTTTTTTATTTTATCTATTATATATATATATATATATATATATATATATATATATATATGTCATGTGTTGTGTTTTGGATTATAAAGCTATGCGCTTTTTGAAACAGCATACATAATTCAATAGCTGACGGAAATAAAGTTGAATCCTTATACTCTAATTAAAATATATAAAAATACTGCAGAAAATTTGTTATAAGTTGTTAATAAGAAATACATTTTTTAAAAATAAATTTTTAATGATTGTTAAGCATTTTATTTTTAATAATTGTAATGAAATTATTTTTGATCACTTGTTCGCAGTAATATATAAACAAATAAAATTAGTTACACCTTCACCGTTTGGGTTTGAAGGACTCTCCGATCTCCCCTTTTTGTGAACTAGAGGATATGACTGGTGACCACCTTTATATTTGCCCTGGACTTTCGGACGTCACAGTTAGAAACTCTGCGGAAGATTACTTTTCATTCACCTCAAGATTGTATTGGGCTACCCGACAGACACTGATGGTTAAAAAACCAAAGTCAGGCGTAGGATTTAAAAAAGAAAAAGGCTTGTAAAATTTTTATTAAATTTTTATGACTATATTTTTTGCTGTTTACTCTCGATAATCAAGTATTATTTTCGAAAATGCATTCCAATAATATATGCTGTAAAATAAAATGTTAAATAAGATTTGTGTGTGTGTGTGTAAAGATTTTATTGTTAATAAAATTAGTTACACCTTCACCGTTTGGGTTATATTTAATAATATAACTCCACGAGAACAGTGTGGTGATAAGGATTGGAATAGCCAGAAATGTTTTTGTAGAATGTTTTTAAAATAAATCACTTGTGAACAAACTTTTTTGACCAAAGAGTAGAGAGGTTGTTCTTATGTTTTAAATTTTATTACTTTAAATAAATAAAATTATGTACGATGAAAAACATGTATATGAAGTGAAATTGTTTTTTTCCATCGATAAATGAAATAAAAAAACAAAGCGAAGGCTACCCAAATATTCTCAATGGGGAAATACTAGTAAGTAATTTTAATAAAAATGATGTCAAGGGTCATGTTATGTATACGCTTTTTCCTATTAATTAAAAAAAACAATGTTCAAAAGAATGTTAATTTATGTGTTTTTACTGAAACTTAAAATGCAAATAAAGAGTGATTAAAAAATCTTTTTAAAAATAAGTTTTTATAAAAGAGAGTACAAATTTTGCATAAAATTTAGGAGAAATATTCTAAATGAATTTTAAAGTGAGATGGATTTGGTAATAAAGGCATGTCTATTTAGGAAGAAAATTTCTATAGTCCCGTTAGTATATATAATAAATGCACTTAATTTATCATTCTTTTATTTTTGATTACTCTATTAAAGGTATAGGTATTAACTGTTCTCAGATTATTTCTTGTCCCGTTGAATAATAAGAGCATTAAAGTAATAACAAAATTCATCGTTGCTTTAAAATTTACTTTTGAAGTTTAGGCATATTGCAATACTGAGACATTTTATAGGAAAATTTCAAATTATAAAATGTTCTTAAAATAAAAACTAATTTTTAAGATAAAGATGTAATTTGAAACGAAGAATTTGAAGATGAGGTCTCAAACAGTTGTCTTAAAAAAGTAATGAAGAGCATGTAAAGAGAAAAAAGATTTTTACTAAAAATGAAAAGATTCTTATTAATCTCTTACAGTTTTTTTTAATTTATTATTAGCGTTCGAGTTTTTTACACAACTAAAGAACCATATGCTTCCAGGTATTTATACTTTTCTATCATAAAATAAATCGAAAAAGCTGAAAAGTTTATATTTTGTTGATAATAACAAATTTTAAACTAGAATGCAGGTTTGTTTAGAAATCAATATGAAAAAGCGATACTTAAAAAGGAGAAAAATACCAATTTCTTTTATTTTCAAACTTTCTTGTTTTCATTTAGATTAAAAAATAAAGGATTTTCAGTTTTAACAGTATTAAAATCAGACTTCTTGAAAAAGTTTATATTTTTAAAAGCTAAATCATCACATGATTTATTTTAAAATTTCATAAAGAAATTCTCATTATATGATAAAATACATTTTCTTAAGAACTTTAGAAAATAAATATAAAAAATTGAGTTAGTAACTATTATAAAGTATGTATTCGAGCATGCTTTTGTATAAAATAGGATAAGAAAAATTTAAAAAAGGAGATGATGAAAATTTTACAGTTTTTATTCTAAATTATTTTTGAAGAAAACACTCTTTTTTTAACTATTAATCGTAATTTAGTTCAAAAAGGGGAAAAAATTAAAATATGTAAAAAATGAAAAGTATGTGATTAAGAATAATAAATATGAAAAAAATATTAACGTGCCAAAAATTGTTCACTGCAATAAAAAGTGAAATGTTTCAGTTTTAAATATTTTCTCTCTTATTTGAGAATAAAATATTTTATCATTATTGTGTGTGTTTGTTTTACGAAACAGCCTTGAAGACTCTTATAGAATCGAATTTATTTGAGAGATTTACATGCAGACTAAATTAAATGAAAATAAATAAAAAGACTATTGAAAAGAGTAGACTGTGCATAATGTTAAGCACAGCGACTGCAGCGTTAAGATGAAGCATTTTTTCTTTTAGATACTGATGAACATGGGGGACAAAATATTTCTGTTCCCAACCAGTTTCAAAACTCAAAGCTTTCTCTTCTGTTTTTATGTTTCAGAACAGTGAAAAAATATCTATTGACAATAAAATTACTACCATTTAGACCCCCAAAGTACAATTTGATGTAAACAAAATATTTATCAATCTGTGAAAGAAAAAAAAAAAATCTTGTTCTCTGATTTCGTGGTGATCGAACATAGATTTTTTGATATATCATACCAAGCATATAAGCTTTTTACCTCATAATGCTACGCATATTATAGAATTAAAAAGACGTAGCCTAACACGCACACAGACTAAAGCTTTTGCAAACCTTCTCGCACAGTGTTTCGCATTTTGAAAGATTTAATAGATATTGGATCGTATTCACATATGTTACCCGGAAAGGGAGGAAATTTCAGAAAGTTCCTTGACAGGTAACTATATTGAAAGCACAAACAACAAATGTAAAAACAAAATGTATCTCCTGTTCGTCTGAGGCTGGGACTGAATCCAAAGCTTTCCCTTCCAACGATCACCATTCTAGATTAAATCATGTGATTTACCTTAAAGTAATATTAATTCATATAATCATAAACAGATAAAATTGCAAATTTTGTTGATTGATTGACTAACAATTTTAATTATATATAAGAACATTATCTATATTTCCTTTCACAAACCTTGTTAGCGATCATTAAATGAGCAACTCTTCGATTTCTATTTATGGTAGAGCCTTAACCAACATTCTGCTTAGTTTCAAAGATTTTGTTAACAGTACTGTACATGTATCTAGTTAATCAAGTTTTCAAACCACCAAATTCAAAATATTCCAATCCTCGAGCTATGCATTAATAACAAAGGATTGCATGCAATTTTGGCATATTAAATTAATCAGGGATGAATATCAAAGTGACATTGCTGAAACCTTCAAAATTGTTTTGTACTATCGGAATTCATGTTTCTAGAAATTAAAGCATGATTATCAAGCTTATGTCATGAAAACCATGTCTACTTGATTTATATGTAAATATACATGACATCTACTTGTAATCTTCGCCAGCATTGTCAAATAATACACAAACGTATTTCATACAGCCACAACTAACAGTGTAATTTACTTTTTCACATAATACCCATCAAGTGTTCGAAAGAATTTTTTGTTCTGTTGGAATCAATGGGTCTTTTTTAGGAGTGTGACATTTCGCTTAGGAAGGGTAGGGACCAATCATAAGAATTAACTACTGGGATTTCTCACTTGAGGTAGGTTAAGATTATTTTTTGTTAAATGAAATTTTCATACTTTTTTGTTCTTAAAAGTATCCCGCAGTTTGACGCACGACACGTTCTAAGCATAGAATTCACCGATCTGTCAATCAATTTATTAGGTACATATATGCATATTTTAGCTCCTTCGAATATTCATTTATAAAAAATATCACTCGATGTAGAGTGAGTAATTTAAAATTTTGAAATGTGGAACAAATTGAATTTTTAAACATATGAACTACAACAATGCTTTCTTTTTTTACTTACTGCACTAAATACTTTAAACTAACATTTTTTTACATTTTAATACTACTCTTGCTGAGAATTACCTATTTTAAAATTTCAGCATCTATTATAAGTTGCATAACGTGTATACAGGATTTTCATCTTTTTTCGAATGATGCTATGTAATCCGTGCCTAGATATCGTAAATAATGTATATGCCAATTTTACCATACTCATTGTGGAGCAGCGCACCCCATAATGACAGCCTAGTTGGCACACGACAACAAAAACAACAACAACAACCATAACTTATTGTAAATTTTATTCTATAACTCTGTATTGATTTTAATTTTATTTCTTATTATTATTGCAATCTTTGTAATTAATATTTTAACAATAGCTTAGGGTATTAGAACAAAAGAGTAATTATTTTTCTATATTTACCAAATATATGTGTTTAAATATTTACAGAGTTGCATTTTCTTACCAAAATATTTAAGTATAAATGTTAGTTTGCCTACTGATACTATTAATATCTGCATAAAAATATTTTGATATAGAAATTCAACTTTAGAGAAAGATCTTTTAATTTATGTATTTTGATTTGTAAGCCAGATCCGTAATAAGAAACAGTATTTAAGAATTTTTGGAATTTTAAACCTCTGATATACTCTTCTAAATAATATCTTTAATTTAATATTATACAGTACAGTAAGCGAAGATCTCGTGTGAATGCTATCAATTGATGAAATTCCGGGATTATCTGAAAGCCAGAAAAAGAAATTTGTGATCGTTAGTAATCTTTTTAAAGTTACGTCACTAAAACCTCACGGATTAAATCTTTGTTTAATTAAAAGATAGAATTCAATTAATTTTTTGGTGACGTAGAGGGTATTAAAGAAAGCAACAGAAGAATATATTTTCAAGGCAATTAATTCTCATCTTGATTGTTTAGAATGTCATTTTGAGTATTTGATTGTTTTGTCTAGTATGTTTTGAATGTAATTTTGAGTGTTTGATCTGTAAACAATGCGGGATAATTTGTATTAATGTGCACTATCAGTGATAAATTCAATTAAAATATTTAAGTAATTTTAAAAGCTTTATCACTTTTTGCTTATTAAAGTAATAATTGAAAAACGCTATTCACGGAATAAAAATTATGGTTAATTCTATGTTTGCATTGTAAATTATGGTTGAAATTTCATATTTTTAAGAAAATGCTAAATGAAACCTATTGTTTTCATAGTTTTTACTGGCAACCGGTGTTTCAGTTAAAATTGTATACTTTTATGAAAAAACTATACAATTTTGTAAAAAATACTGTAATAACAGTAAAAAACCTAATTTTTGTTAATATAGTAAATTTTAAACTATAAATTTTTACTAGTAAAAATGTATAATTTACATTTCATTTTACCAACATAAAATTAGTTTTTATTAGCTAAATATTTTTTGTTTTTATTTGACAAAATGTTTATTTGACTAATTTATTCTAGTACTGTTTTTTAATAGAATAAATTATTAAAATAATAAATGATACCTATTTGTTAAATAACAATTTCTCAATAAATAAGAGAAATATATAATAATTCCATTAAACCTAAATATGAATATTGATATATGAATTTTTTTTACTTTTCCTTAACAAATTTTAACTTATTTATATCATTTTATTATTTATAACTCGTATGTTACATATCATATACACATGTATTAAAATGTTTAGTTTTTCATTAGAATAATATATTTTAATAAATAGCCAATTTGAAAAATTATTAATATTATATGTACAAAATAAAAAAAATACTTATTTGTACATTTATGAATGAATTAATTTACAAAAATATCTCACATAAAATCAATTATTAGTACTAGATAGTAACAGTGTGTGTACCACATAAATTTTCTTAAATTATTCACACACACACATGTTATGCTTTTGTATTTTCACTTGGTTTAAATGCGCAAATTTTTCGCATCATATAAATTAAAGAATTTAAAAAATAATTAGTGGTTGCAAAATTTTAATTTTAGTTTTTCTCGTATTCATTGTATACGAATATTTTATGCAATAGAGAAAAATATCTTCATACGTCGGTAAAAAAAAAAAAAAAAAAAAAAAAAAAAAAAATTTTTTCTAAGAAATGCTGAACAATTATAAAGACATATATATATTTTTAATTTTACTAGTCCTTCTAAAATATACACTTCCTGAACCAGCCATAAAATAAAATTTTCATTGATGTATTTTCGGTTACAGAAAATTTTGAAATTTTTATCTAACACTGTTGAAGAGTTTTTGGCAAATTATAAGACTACACGAAATATCATTATTTTTAAAAGTAAATTGTGTAAAATAATTTTACATGACTGAAATAAGTTGAATTTCTCCAAATAAATCATAAGAATAAAAAAATATTGCGTAAATTTCGCATGAAACATTGTTTTTTAAAAAATTGCGGCATTACATTAATATATGACAGTTTATTTTTCTTATTCAAAATAATTTCAATTTTCAAAATTATTTAATTTTTCACACAGACACACACACACGCACACACACACACACACAAACACACACACACACACAAACACACACTCTCTCTCTCTCTCTCTCTCTCTCACTCTCACTTTGCAGTGCAGAGAAATGCAAATAATATTGTAAAGGAAATTAGATTTTAACTTGCTCGTTTTTAGAATTAAATTTATAATGTCGCGTGGATGGAAAGAGAAATCAGTTTTTTAAAATAATGTGAATAGTTGAAAAGTGAAATTAGTAAGATTCTTATAAATTCTAAGACTGCTATTCATATAATAGTTTAAGTAAAAGATATTTTTATGAAAAATATGAAAATTTTAGAGGAAGAGTAAATTATCAGCTCACGATGATAGTTCAAGCTTGTAACGAAACAGAAATTGTCTGCTCGTAAAACAACACTGTAGACCAATAAAATTATTTTACATTCAACAGTCTATTCCACTTAAAGATTGATTTTAAATATTATTTTTCAGAAATTAAAAAGAAAATCAAAATTCTTTTAAAGCATCATAAAGAAAATGAGCAAAAGTGTTTATGATCTGGGCTTTACATGAATAAAATATTATTTTCACTATGAAAAAAATTCTGTTTGGATAGTCTACTGGTATGACACATAAGCTAATACTTATGAACGTTACGAATAATTTATGAGCGTAAACCGGGATTAATTTTTAGCTGTGTTGGAGTGATGGCGGGGGAAACTTTTGTGTATGATGGAAAATATGATTTACAGCAAGTCCTGGGGAAATTGACTCCAATTTTTAATAACAAATACCTTACTCTCTTTGTCCACTTTTAGGAGGATCAAACCGAAAATTGTCATGACAATTTTCCTTGCTATTTATTAAATCAAAAAAAATTTGGTTTAAGATAGAAAAAATTGAGGTCTTATGGCAGTTCAAACCTGAATTCCACATAAAACTTAAGTGGTCATTTGGCTCATCAAGCGTATGCAAATAACCATCAATACGATTCTGTATTAGAGTTGGAATTAGCTAGCATGTTTGAATGGAACAAAATTCCTAGATCTTAGCTCGGAAACCTATTTAATTCAAAGAAATGTCTAGTATCTGAAATTATTCCCAGAAATGGTGAATCAATATCTTTTTATTTTTCTAAAGAAAAGGAAGTTTTTTACCGAGTGGTCTTATAATTTTGTAACAGGTATTCGAACGGAAAAATTTGAGACATGAAAGAGCTAATAAAATATATTTAGCTCATTAAAATAACACTTAAAATACTACGTATAAATTCTATCTTTTATTTATTCACACGAACTTAATTTAATTAAGAAATATATTATTTATAGTTTAAATCACACAAAAAATATAGCAGTCTTATAGTTTTGTAGCACACCGTAAAGCTGTGTAGCATATACAAATATCTAATACCATTTCAATATTATACGTTAGCAATTAACAATAGACATATATAAATGTTATTAATAAGTAAAAATATTTCTAACCATAAAAAATAAAAAATAGTATTTTAAGTTTCATAGCTATTCATATTTTGACAAATATAAACACACAGTTTAATTATTAAAATCTTTTTACTGTACACAAACAGTTGATCAGTAGATCTCAGAAAAATTTGTCACTCAGTTTAAATTTTAAAATAATTATAAAATACAGACATCAAATATTTGTTGCTGATGTAAAATTTTTCATTTAGTAATAATTCATTTAATTTTACATAATACATTTAATTTTGCATTTAAGTCTTTTCTAACATTAAGGAGCTACACATAATTTTTAGTAAAATAAGTTAAACGGATTCTTTAGAGAAATGAAAAGAGCATCAAAAAAGGATAATTTTGCAATGTTATTTAACCAAAACGTAATATTCTCAAATAAATATGCATGAGATGTAATAGTGTTAAGCTGTAATACTGTGTATAACAATAACATAATTAGAGTTTTAGAAATATGCGAGTAAATAAGTAAATGCCAAATAATTTATTAAATCAATAATAAATAATTTTCAGGATTATATATATATATATATATATATATATATATATATATATATATATATATATATATATATATATATATATATATATATATATATATATAAGCAATGCTAGTGATAATGCAGGATGCAGTATGAATATATGTAATTTTTTTTCAATCAAATATATATATATATATATATATATATATATATATATATATACTATGTGAACAAAAATAAATACCAAATGACTTTAGGTAATGCAAAATTTGATTGAAAAAAAAATGTAAAATTTATTTTATGATAGCAAAAAAAAAAAAAAAAAAAAAAATCAAAATTGTTCGAGTTATATTCATAACAAAGTTTTTATTTATAATAATTGTAAAAATAGTTTCTTAGTTTTGATCATCAAGTAAGTATTAGTATTTAATAAAAATGTTTTCTAGAGAGTTAATTAAAATTCTCATGGCATTTTTTCCTAAAAATCAAACAATTTCCTCATTCCAATTACATGTTATGCAAATTAATTTCATTCACTTTTATATTAATTGCAATTTATTTTTCCGAAACATTGTTATAGCTTTTTTTAAAAAATAAGTTAAATAAAAACAGTTTTTAACACTAAGAAATGATTTATTGCTGTGTAGTCTATTCTCTGTAAGTGAATGATGGTGGATTCATTCTGGATCTACAGCTCTTAAAGTAGTTTCTAAATTATTACAACATTCATGCATGAAGTGGAATTGGAAAAATTATACAAATGAGACAAACCTACAAAACAGAGAGATTTCACAGTTCACACTTGTTCACATTAAATATATCATAATCCTACTGTAATTAATTACATATCTAAAATAGTTGTAGAAGGTAATATATTGTTTCTCTATCTTTGCTGAACTTGCATTATCCTTAATTTATGGACACGAGCTTATATTATTTCATATGAATTTAAATTTAGTTTTGTGAAGAAAAAAAATAGAATATTTAGTATAGGAGGTTTATTAGAAATATTGTAATTGTTATAAATTTTAGATTTTCAGAAATTATAAATACTGACAGAACTTTAACAGAACTGATAGTTAGGCATGCCTTTTACAAGAATAAGACTTTTGTTGATTTACTTGAAAGGCAGGAGCAATGTTTTGTATGTTAAAGGTCCATGATTATGTATAGCAGCATATTAATAGAATTGGGATAGGAAAACTTCTGCTTCATGCTGTCTGTGCAGAGATGGTTCTATGGATAAATCCCATTTTTTTTATTTACTCCAAATTAAAGGATATAGACTTTGAAAATTCTTCTTTTCATTTTCTCCATTTTTATTAGAAAACAAGAGTTTGTAGACAACAAAATTTAAAAAGAAAAATTATCTTGATAATAGACAATTCTGCAAAGCACAATGCATTTTGCTTTACATATCTTTATGATTAAATAATTATATAGATTATACTAGCTATTCATATACAATTTTTTACACACACAAACACACACACACACAAACACGCACACACGCACGCACACACACACACACTTATATATATATATATAAATAAATAAATATATATATATATATATATATATATATATATTTATAATTTGCCAATTAAGAAGTACTTTGATATTCTCGCAGAAAGTTTTGAACTTACATATTCCTAAAAATAACATAATTTTAGACTTCTAATATTTATATACTTTTTTTGCAAATATATGTTGATTTAATGATCAATACTCAAATAACTTTTATAAATGGATCAAGACTTAAATTCTTTGCTATTTACACAAAAAATAGATGTTTGAGGAATCGACAATTTGTGTATGCAAGATGTAAAAACTATATATGCTTATAGATAAAATATGTACATTTTATAAAAAATTACAATAATTGATTTAAAAATAAAAATACATGGCACATTTCAACAAAGCATTTGAAAATCAAAAGAATTAAAATATTCGTGAATTTTTTTTTAATAAGTTACTGTTTTAAACATTTGATACAGGATCTTAAATTAATGCTTACTAAAGTTGACCCATTTCTAAATAAAACTTTTTACATTTATTTTTTAAACTAGCATTAATAATGCAAGTTTTGATTCGTTACAAACAAAATAAGAAATTGGTTTTTAAGTCTTATAAAAATGGATTCCTTAATCATATTTAAAATTCACTTTTTAACATTTTATTTTTTCCAATTACACCTTAACTGATTAAAAGTGAGCAATTACTCATCTAAAAAGGAATGAGTAAATGTTTCTAGTGTGAAGTAAAATTTTTATTCATAAAACACTAAAGAATCATTTTTATTCTAAAATTAATACATAAAACGAAAAAAGAGTTTTGATTTCCCTGCCATCTTCACTTCAGCATCACTGATCATTTACGAAGTTTTTCTTGCTAGAAGTTAAATCCACATATTTCAATATAATGAGTAAATCATTCTTGATTGAAAAATATTTGATAAATATATTTACAAAATTTAAATATATTTATCTTGTAGAGTTCCTATAGTTCATAGATAAAGTATGAAATGATACTTAATTAAATATTTTCAAATAGTATCACTTCTTGAAGTTTCACATTATTGGGGACACAAATACAAAATGTGATTAAATTTGATTATGAAAAATACAAAATAAACTGACGTCATACTGTATTATCTAGTTTTTAGTGAAAAAATAACAGTAGATAAAAACTATTTTTTGAAAAAATACTTTATATCTATAAAAGTATGCAAATAATCTGTAAAAATATAAATATTTTTAAGACACAGTAAAAATGTTATTTTTATAAGGAAACAATTCTTAACTATAAAATGTAAGGAATTTAACTATCAAACCAACAAATATTTTTACGGTATAGAGGTAGAAATAAATAACGGAATATTACTTGTGAAAAGTTACTCAATGAAGGGAAATATCTTCGCATGTGCCCAAACCAAATATAAACTTCTTTTCTCATTTGAAAATAGAAATGTATAATTTATTTAAAATATTAAGAGCTATATGAAAGTGATAAAAAGAATTACTTGATAGACATTTTTAATTTTATCACAGTATTATTGCAACCGTACAGAGAATAAAAAAATATGTGTTTCCGTTAATAAATAAACCATAATTTTTCAATAATAAGAAGTAAAAGTTGGAGAAAATAAGACAAAAGAAAAGAAACATAATTTGATAGAATATTTTCACATGTACGTTACGAGAAACATTATTTTAATAATCAGCATAAAACATTTTATACTGTATAGCAATGAGTGAACACTTTTCTGTATTTTTACATTGACTTTTTTGACTAGTTAGTGCACTACGAAAGTTGATTTAATAATGAGAGATAGGTTTTTAACGCTAGACGAAGGGAAATACACAGACCATTCTCTTGAAATCACGATAAATTCTAAGGTATGAGACCAAGAAGGGAAAAATACTAAAAAATGTGGCATGAAAAAAAAAATTTAGTAAAAAACAATCGCAAAACTTATTCATGAATGATCAGAAATAGAGGGAGAGAGAAAAAAAATTCCAATGATAAGTAGAAAAGACATATATTTGACAGAAGTGTTTGAAAATAAAAAAAATAATTACAGGAGTTGTTAGACGTTGTAGATACAACGATCACTATAAAGCTTATAGTGATGGAATAACGAGTCTGCTATGCTTAAAGATACCAGGAATACTGGTGGTATATGCAACAACTATAAAGATTCATATCATGGGGTCTTTCTGAATCTGGATAGGAGTCTGATACACAAGTGATTTAAGATGCTTTCAAAAAAATGTTCAAAGAATTGATATTTGCAGCGTGTGGAAGCCAAGCAAGCAGTCTGGTGTACCCAATCCAGCTTCCTGGGTTAGTAGGATTTATGTGCTGCTATGAAGAAATCTGTTGGTGCATTATCATTCATGATGCAAGTGCTCTATCAAACTTTACCTGATCTGTTGGTAGAAAATCCAGGAGGATGTATTCAAGAAGACAAGAATTTTGCACCATTCAAGCAGAAGATATGTTTCTAAGAAACGCGTACCTTCTGCTAATCATGTTTCGAAGATCCCTGCCTGAATGATTTAGTATTATATTTTTCAGTCTCATTAAGCTTCTATTGTACTCTCAAAGAGACAGGAGTGAATTTTCAACCACTTACATCTTTGCATTATTCATGTAAATCATGCATTCTCGCATTAAGTTGATTTCATTTGATAATGATGGCATATTCGAGATTATTATGAGTTAAATCAAAATCATTTAATGCATGATTTAATGCTCTGTTCCCAAACGGAAAAATACACATTGGCTAGGAGTTGTGTCTACTGCAAGCCGAAAGGATTTCTTTTTCCATGTAGAATTTCATCTTTTTATGCCGGATATCCAATTGAATTGAAACAGCTAATGTACTTGTCGACGAGAAAGCGATAAAAATTTGCATTACACTTTATTCCATTTCTGGCATGTAAACAGTGCCCTGTTGCTTAATATCAAATCTTGTAATAGAAGCATTATCATGCATACGAAATGAATATCCAATAGCTACTGCTTGTTTGACTTAAGGTTTCAATTTTGCCTCTGAATATTTTTAGATTGTCAAATTCAGACTTCAAATGAAATACATATTCATACATCGACCTTTAGTGCGATTTTTACACTCAAATGTTAAGCTATTTTAAGGCTCCTTTTTTCCATGTTTTGGTAAAAAAGAAAATGAAGTTCGGTGAAGAGTGAGACATCTAATGTCACAATCCACAATTTGTTTTATCAAATTTAAATATAATAACTTAACCGAAAAAATAATTGCATACAATAAATAATATATCCATCCAATAAATACAATTTTAACAATTTTATAACATTTTGGATTAAAATTTAGTATATTTTCAATATTCTCTTCATTTTTATATTCTGGTATAACCTTACAATTTTATTTTTTTTACGAAAGACAGTTACCCAAAGAGTTTTTACTTTTATATTTAGTAATTTAATGATCATATATATTTTATATTTAACTCAGCTTTAAGATTTCATATATTTCTATAATTCTTTTCAATTTTTAAAAGTTCCAATTTTCTCTATTAAATAATTTTTTCCGAATCATCGAAGTTTAATATTAAGGTATTCGAATATTTTTCACCTTTTATTAGGTGTTTATAGAAATATATCAGTCGGTAAATAAACTGGATTTTCCATTACTATTTTATTGAGAGAGAGAGATTTCAATCTTATGCTATGAATGCTTTTCATCTTATAATTTGTCTGTATAACTATTTCCTTTCCTCTCTCTTTTTACTCTTTTTTTCTTTATTTAAAATATAGTTATGCTTTTTCAACAGATTTTACAAACTCCTTATTTTTTTATTTTTGATCAAGAATCGCAATTTACTCTTTTATATTTTATATATAATATTCAAAAGAATTTGTTTATCATTTCAAATTTTTATCTGAATTATTTATCATTATTTTATATAAATATATATTTATTTCAATCACTTTACATTTTTTTCATTTCATAAAAAAATATTCTTCAATTACTGAAAGCTCCGAATATCTTATCTTACGTAATTTTTCAAATTTTAATGCCTTTAAATTTTATCCAATTTATATTTTTAAATATGAAAATTTATATATATTTCTGTGGAGTGATTATAAACTTTTATCATTCTTAAAAATAGCTCAGTACTCGGAAGACTCTTTCATCACTAGCATTAAATTTCATATTTGACTAGAAATTAAACTTTATTTTTTTTCATTTTTTTTAACCAAGTTATTTTTCGCAATTACTCTATACCATACAAAACATTTATATTCTGTCAAATTAAGTTGCTTGTGAATTTTTCCCAATTATTTCGCTTCTTCTAATCATATTTGTCATTCAATATGTATTTTTAGAACTTTTATTAACTTCATTTTCTATATACTTTATTTTTTAATCATAATCTATCTGTAAATCTTTTCATTGAATTTCCGTTTTCGATTATTATTTAAAGAGAAATTATTTTAATATTTTTTTTCATTCATGAATTATTTTTTATGAAAGCAGTTTTCTAGAATAAAAGGATCATTTTATATTTTAAGTATAACATTAAGGATTTTATTTGTTATACAATTTGCAATTTTAATAATATGTGCGTTGACAAATTTGATATGGGTTTATCTTTTAACACTTTATAATCTATAATTATCGTTTACGCTATTAATAGAAATGATATTCCCAGAACTATAATTGGAACTAAAAATTGAATATTTTCTTTGTGAATTTGATTTTAAGCAGTTTATTTTCAAATATTGAAGTTTTATTTGAGCTTTAAAATTGTAAGATAATTTGTACATTATACATAGTATTCTCTTAGTTAAAATAATTTTAATTAACTCATAAAATTGAATTAAAAGTATTTTATATCTTTAAATTAAAAATAAAACTACATTAGGGATATAAGTTTATAGATATCTCAACGAATACTTTGAGTATCAAGTAAAAATTAACAATATTTTCTCACAACTGGTTTTCGATATTAAATTATTAAAACCTTCAATAAAATTAACTTGAAAATTCTATTTTAATGTTGCTTTTGTTCATCATGATATGATATTGTCTCTCCTGTTTAATGCTAGAAAATAATTGCATAAATATTTTTAAGTATAAATATAGTTTCATTTAAATTTCTGATAAAATTTTTTTTAGCAATAATAAAGCAATTTTTGCGTAGATAGCAGAAATTATAAAGTTTTATTTTTCATTTCTGAAGATGTAACACTTATGTTTTTTAGCCTTCTGTTTTATATAGCAATAACGATATTTGAGACTTTTTTTATATACTTACTTTCTCGTAAGCATTTCAGAATCCAAAGTAAAATAACTTACATAAAATTTCGGAATGATAATATCAAATTTATTATATTCATTAGAATTATCTATTTTATAACACAAATTATCATAAAATAAAGGATAAAATGAATAATATTTTGCGGACTTATTATAAATCTTTATATTTGAAATTAACTGTAATTAAATATTACAAATTTCTACAAATATAAATGACTATTATATATTCTAAGAAATTAATTTTTAATTTAATAAAATTTTTAAACTAAATTACAAAACTAACTATTTTGATAAATAATTAAGTATGCGTTGTTAAAAATAAAGCTCTTATAAAAGAATATATTTTAATAAACTGTGGGAAGTATCATAAAATTTGGAAGTGTTGCAAGTAAAATTGATTTAACATTTCAATATTAATTAAAATATTAGATTTTGCACCTAATGTGTATGCTAAGGAAATATTCTGAGTGCATTTTAAATGCATTGTATATAGACAATATATTATTCCCCATAATAAACACATTCCAAGTAATATTCGATGCGTTTTTTTTCTGATTTCATAATTTCCACTTGAAATATTATATGATGTAAGCAAAAAGAAGTAAACACAAAAGTAAAGATAATTAATAAACAACATTACTTTATGTATTTTTTACAAATTTATTATAAAGTGTTTCTCATAAATATAACTCCTTTTTAATTAAGTAGAACAGAATTTCGGGAATTAATGTGTTTATTTCTTCAATAAAATTTATATTATATTTTTTTTACAGTTAATGTAAATTTTCTACAAAAAGTAATAATCCAATTTAATTTAATGTCACTTCCGATAATATAAAGATAAATGATTTTTGGAGTTTGAACAGAAAGATTTATGTTTTATAGAATGAAAGTTGAAAAATAATGGATAAATAAATATATATATATATGACACAATTTGAAAATCAATAACGCAAATAAATAAAAAAATTTCATATCAAAGAGTACGAAATTAAAAAGTATAGAAGCATACGTACTGTGTTTTCATCAGGAGGGAGATGGTCATTTACGTAAATTAGACACTTTTTTTGACATGCAGGAAAGACAAAGGTCTAAAATATTCGTACAATTCCCCCAAAGAGTGTAAATAAAAGAAATATGCGCAAAAGTATTTTAGAAATTATATCAAGAAAATAAAAAAAGTGATATAGTAAAAAGAATATCAAGACAATGTATGAAACTCCAAAGTAGAATAAGAACAACATTAAATCTAGCATATTAGAATTTCTATTTACATAAAATGATGGAAAAATGTGGTTCCCACTGGTAAAATGCAAAAATTAAGAATACGATTTTAAAAACTGTGACGTAAATTTAAAGTTTAAATAGGTATCTATTTAAGTTTAAGTATGTATAATTGTTTTCAGGATTCTTGTAAGAACATTAATGCTTGGGTGAAACTTCTCTGGTTTTCACTCAATACCTCTACTTTAGAAGCTATTCTACTTCTTAAATAATTTAAAATAAAATTAATAAGAATATAACTATTTTTAAGTTTATTAAAGTTTTATTATGAGTTCTAATTAATTTATAGTTTTTACAAATATTTTAAATGCGATTTAATACACTGAAGACAACATTCAAATTTTTAACGAAATATTTGAGTATCTATAAATAAATTTCTTATTTTATCTTATTCATGTAAAATATTTTCAATAAATGCAATTAAATTTTGTTTTGGATTCAACATTGCATCTTCTTTTCTTGATTTTAAATCAGTGAAGCCAGGATACTTATTTATGTATTAATTTTTATTTTTGCGGAAATTAATTTTAATACATTGACAGTTTCATGGTTTGAAAAATTATAAATGCATTTTTGCTATTTTATTAATCGACTGAAAATATTAAAAAAAAATTGTTTTCCCTATCAATAGTGAAATATTTTATCAATAAAGGACTCGAAAAACTGTTGATCATTAGATGCTGCTGAACGTTACGTGTACCTTGCTTTTACAAATATTTCAAAAACTCTAATATATTATTCTATTTATTATTCTATTATAATATTTATATTTTATAATTCTATTATATATTTATTTTATTATATTTTATTACTTTTGCTATTTACTTTTTTATCATGAATTATTTTGAAATTTCTGTTCACGAAATGGCCTTATTTTCTTTTTCTTTCAAAATATTTATAACATTCAAAGGTGATCCTAATTTTTTAATTTTTACAATGCAAAATAGTGAATATGATCGGTTTCTTATATTCATCTAGAATGATATTTTTCGAGGTAAAAGTTGTCTTTTTTATATAAATTAAAATAATAAATTGAAACATTTTCATATAGAAACATATTCAGAATACTTAAGCATACAAAAGAGAAAAATATATATTTCTGAAATTTAGTTTTCGAAAAAAGAATTATCTTTCAATATAAAGTGCTAATAGAAAAGCAAAAAAAAAAAGCCAATTAAAAACTATTTCCGCAAATAAAATGATTAAATATTAAATATTAAATAAAAAATTTATTTTAAGTAAAATAATTTTAAATGACTTTCATATATATATATATATATATATATATATATATATATATATATATATATATATATATATATATATATATATATATATATATATATAAAAAAAACTTGGCTGTTATGCAAAATAATTTTTAAAAGTAAGTTGGGGCTGCACATAAATATTTACTTCATGTAAAGAAAAGAAATATTATTAATTGAAAATAAAAAAAAAATCTATTAAGAGAATAATATTTTTGAATTTTCATGCATAAAAGCAGTTTTTTATGTTGTTTGTATGGTTTAAGTGATAAATAAAAAAGAAAATATTAGAAAACACATTTTCTTATATTTTTTGTCACACACACAAATAATACGCTGCTTTATTGGTATGTTTTGTTTCAGGACACTTACAGTTTTTAACTAATGCTTGTAGTAAAATTTATAATAATTTATGCAAAATTATCTTGAATGAATGAAGAAAAATGGCATTTATTTAAAAATTCTTAAAATTTAGGGATATTTTAATTTTCTAACATAACTTCATTCTAAGTATTTTTATTATTACTGTATGAATAAGAATTTATTTGATATATATATATATATATATATATATATATATATATATATATATATATATATATATATATATATATATATATATATATATATATATACGAGGGTTACTCTGAAATTTTTGAGATACACGCAGTCAAGAATTTACAAAATAAAAATAACGGTTTAATTTTAAAATAAAAAGTATTTTAACACTGAAGACGATTTTCAACTTACTTACTTCAACATGTTTAGCGTAGAAAAAATTTTAAACAAAAGAGAAAATGGAGTCGATGCGAGAACATTTGCGTACTATGATTTTCTACGATTTTAAAGAAGGATTAAATCAAGAAGAATGCGTTCAACGGTTGCAAATAGCATTTGGTAATGAATCTCCAGCTCGTGCTACTGTATTCAGATGGTTTAGAGAATTTAGAATAGGTCGCAATTTTCTTCAGGATGAAGAATACACAGGAAGGCCGCCGTCGGCAGTAATACCGGATAATGTGTCTGCCATACGAAAAATGTTAATGGATGATAATCGATGTACCTATCAAATGATATAGAAGGAACTTAACATTGGACCCGCAGCCATACACAAAATCATTCAAGAAGAATTACATATGAAAAAAGTGGTTTGCCGTTGGGTTCCCCATAATGTAACTCAGCACCAAAAAGAAGAGCATGTCAGAATCAGTAAAGAAACTCTTAAATTGCTAAATGATGGTGGCCACCGAATCATATCTAAAATTGTAAAAGGTGATGAAACGTACATACCGTTTTTTGACGTTCCAATGCGTCAAGAAAGCAAAGTATGGGTCTTTGAAGATGATCCCACGCGACAATGGTGAAAAAACAACGCGCACTGAAAAAAGTGATGTATGCCGTTTTCTACAGAAGTACGGGATTGGTCAAAGCCATCAAGTTGGAAGGACAGAAGACAATAACAGCAAACTGGTATACCCCGAAATGTCTTTCAGAAATTCTACAAGAACTGAATTTTCGGGGACTAATGCTTCACAATGACAATGTATCTTCGCATACTGCCGGATTAACAGTTGAGTTTCTTAAACAAAAACAAATTAAAGTGATCAAACATCCGCCGTATTCACCTGATGTAGCTATGTGCGACTTTTGATTATTCTTTAATCTAAAAAAGAACTTACGTGGACGTCATTTTCATTCAAAAGAAGAGATTGATGCGGTTGTAAATGCATTTTTTCATCTATTCCAAGAACTGAATGTCTTGAGGCATTTAATCTGTGAAAAATTCGTCTACAAAAGTGCATTAATGCTGGAGGAGACTACTTTGAACACACCTAAAATTTTTTAAGTATAACTTTAAGAACCTAGTTGTATCTCAAAAATTTCAGAGTGACCCTTGTATATATATATATATTCTTTCTATTAAATTTTTTAAACGTAATGCGTATCTCCAAATACCATAAATTTATTATGTATAGAAGATATGCAGAATATGCTATGAAATTAAATATAAGATAAAGGTAGTTAATGCTTCACATTTTTGGGCTCTATTACAGAATAGACAATATTGTGTTACAATTATTAAATTTCTTAAAATACTTTGTATCTTTAAATTTTTGGGCATAAAATTTTCCTTGGCGTAAAAGTTGTTACTGAAGATTTAAATGGTGAGCTCACATTTCAAAAGGGGACAAAACGTGCATTATTTTAATTTTTAAATACAAAAGCTCAATACTCAATCAAAATGTACTGATCTTTGTTTTTGAAGAATTTCTTGTAATCTATACTTTTGTGTAAACTTACAAAATATTAACTTACAGCATTCATCATTCTAATGAATGTTGGTAGTGTAATATGTTGTATCTAAATCTCGCCTTGAACATATTGAGCAAAATACAACATATTTTTTTCCTATAATTTTCTGTTTGGATAAACTTAATGTAAAAGTGGTTTATCGATTTCAATAAAGTAAAATATTAAAAGTTTGAAATTTTGTAAGCCGTTCATGCAAAGAAGCATAAGCCCCTTATGTCAGAAAACAATTTTATGCTTAGTTCAAAAATTTGATAAAAAATGTTTTTTATTTGTATGACATTTAATTCTACTTTTGAGAAAATTTCTGCTGTAATTTGAGCATTGATAAAAGAGAGAGAGCGAAGGATAGAGACAGAGAGAGACAGAGAAGGATAGAGAGAGAGAGAGTGGTAGAGAAGAATAGAGACAGAGAAGGATAAAGAGAGAGAGAGAGAGAGAGTGGTAGAGAAGAATAGAGACAGAGAAGGATAAAGAGAGAGAGAGAGAGAGTGGTAGAGAAGAATAGAGACAGAGAAGGATAAAGAGAGAGAGAGAGATGCAGATAAGGATAGAGTGAGAGAGGCAGAGAAAGCTAGAGGGAGAGAGAGAAAGAGAGTGGCAGAAAAGGATAGAGAGAGAAAGAGAGTGGCAGAGAAGGATAGAGAGAGAAAGAGGCAAAGAAGGATAAAGAGAGAGGCAGAAAAGAATAAAGAGAGAGGCAAAGAAGGATAAAGAGAGAGGCAAAGAAGGATAAAGAGAGAGGCAGAAAAGGATAAAGAGAGAAAAAAAGGCCGTTGTCTTCCAATATAAGTAACAAAATTATCGAGTTTTACCTCCGTATTTTTTCGGATTCATCTTCTGCGTGAAGCAGTGAAAAAATTATCCATTATTTGAAACCGTGGATAGATTTTTTGAAGAATAGTAATTATATAGAAACACATTATTTCAAGGTATTTTCTAAAAAAAATTATTTGAATTTCAACTACCCATCAGAAAATACTCACCAAATTTATATAAGATTCTTGCAAATAAAAATTTAACTTTCCAGAGATGGAAGCTCAGTATTCAAGTAACATAGTTAAAAAAAAGTAAAAACTGAGCACTTACTGAGAAACCTTATAATAAAATGATTCGAAATCGAATAGAGATGTTTTGTGAAAATATTACTTTTTAAACATGAAAAAAGACCTTTAATATCTTCTTCACTTACTGCGCGTATAGATCATTACTTGTTGCACGAGATTCATTTAATAATATAACTTAAATACTAATTTGAAGAGAGAGTACTTAATGTTAAAAAATGTTCACAATGTTTTCATTCTTGGTTTGTTAAACTATAAATTTGGCAAATAAAATAATCTGTCAATAAAAATTTTCAAAATAAAATAGACTTAATATAACATACATTAGAAACACTAAAAATTAGTTTATCAATCATAATAAAGAATATAGTTTATTAATCTCTCTATGGGGCATGGATGTTTGTAGAGTTTCGGAATCCACTTTAAGCCGTAGGTCCCGGTCTAATTAGCTTTCGTGTGCAAAAAATGACCGTTGAGCGACAAACAAACTCTCTCTCTCCCACATGTGACTACATTCTATTACAATTATTTATTGCGAATTCTAATGAATATACTATTATAATCAATGAACTGTAGTAAAACATAATCTATTATTGAATTTTTAATATTTCATATTTGACCAAAAGCTTAAAAAATATATAAAGATTTTACGATATGAAACTATAATACATAGAAAGTTGAAATAAATTTGAATAAAAAATTAGTTATAAGAAATATATTATAAAAACATATATTATTTCATGTATGACTTAAAAATAACTAAGCTTTAATGAAAAACCTGAACATAATATAATTGAAATTTTTCATTCTAAAAACTACTATGTTTACAAGACTCCGAATTCATGACTACTATGAATACAAAAACTCTGCATTTCATTTAATTTGCCATGAAATAGCTTTTTCTTAATGCTTGTCTGACATAGAAAATGCAACACCATAAAATACTGGATAGAATGCGATAAAAAAATTAATACATTGATAAAGAATATATCTTTAAATAAGTGATGTTATATTACAAAAAGTTTATTGTGGTGCAGAATAATCAGCACTTTTAATGGGCACTTTTTCTGGTGATACAAGCAGATACCCCACAATGAGTAGACCCAATAAATGTTCAGATGATGCCCAGAGGAATGGAAGTCCATGTATTCTGAATCATTTTCCACAGTTTGAACTCGAAAAGAGGTTGAAATATAACCAGAAAACAAACGGACAATCACGTTCTAGATATGTTTTATCGGTGAAAGAACAAAAGACATCATTGGCCAAAGAAGCAAGTGTATATGCTTCAAGGCTTATCTGTATTTGAATATTGCATAATCTGTAACAATTTAATGTATAATGTTGTGTCATTCTACTGGGATGTATTATTTGCAAGTACTGAAGATAAAGTAGCTTAACAAATTGCAGCATTTCATCAAAATTTCCTTGTGCCATCATCATTGTAATATGTACTAAGAGTCAACCGTAGCTAATTGTATCACAAATGGTTAGCGCTGTGTCTTTTAATAAGATTGGTTAAATTTGCTACATATCCTTGATGTATCTAGACTCTTATTCAGCGAATATCATTAGTCAAACAAAACCGTGACACGTTACTGAACATCATATTATGACATTCAGTAGCCCAAGTTTAGTTGACGACAACATCGCAATTTTTCACTACGGCTAACTACTAACATTACTAACTTGTCATTAATGACAAGGTTTGCTTCCAGCTCTTGTACTGAGCGGACGTGTTTCTTCGTTTGTCTTGCTGTCACAGTCCTCATAGCAACCATTCGTACAAACCCAGCAACGGAGTCACCGACTGCATAGTAACCATTCGTACAACCCCAGCAACGGAGATTCGTGATTTTGCTTTCGCGGCTGATTAGAAAGTCGCAATTAATTAGTTTAGCTAGTTATCATTGTAACTCTGAAGATATTTTCCCCAAGTACAATTGGTGTGAATTTTGTGGTATTTCGAAAAGTAGAAATATGCTTTTCTAAAAACTTATATTGGATACTTCAAAAATTTTCTTATCAATCATTGTTCCCCTTTGGATTAATTAACATCATTATGAGAGGCTAAAACCAAGGTAAGTGCATAGATGTCGTAATATTACGTTTCGTGCATTGATTTCGTGCGTTTTGATGTATAGACTGTGTTGGTGGGATAATTGGAACCGATGATAAATACCTTTTAATAAATACATAAAATCCATGTTTTTCACCAGTTTTTTTCTACCTTTATTCATTAATGACTTCAGTTCTAATTGTCTTATCATTCTAGAATATTTCTCAAATTGGAGAGGATATTATTACGTTTCCAAAAATGTATAATTTATAATTGTAAGATCAAAAGTTCTTTTCCTATAATTTTGTAAAATTTATTTTTATTCTCTCCATTAATTTCGTATTTTTGAATATTTTAATTACAATTCTTACCTTAAAACTACCGTAACTTTTTAATTTTTAATCAATCCACTCCAATCTTTTTTTGTCTATTCGGAACCGATTTCTGTGACTATTCTTATGTATCTAATATATGTTTCCATTAAACAGTTAATGAGATATGGTTTGATTAATGCATTAAGAAACTGTATTTCTTTTCGTATTTTCTCCCCCCCATGTTTCTTCATTTTTGCCCTATGTAGATGTATTGATACTGTAGTTTTTTCTCTTTTTTCAAAATTCTGCTTTTTGTTCCCCGTTTTGTACCCCTGTTCTTTTTCATCTTAACACTTTGCGCACCGAATTCCCCGCGCTTAATTAATTTTAATATTAATCATCTGTTTTCTCAGTTCCTAATTGTCACAGAGACATGGAACAAAGTTCTGTTCCTTATTTCTAAATGTGCTTCTAATATTCTCACTTAGAAAGTTTGTGTGTGTATATATATCTTTTTTAATTATTATTTATTATTTTTTATTCTTAATCCACTTTTTGAACTTTGTCTTTCTCACGTTGAAAGATAAGCCCAAATCCAGGACTTAAGATTTTCCATTTCTCTTTTTGTGGACTTGTTCATTCTAGCCTTAGCGTCTATGCTTAAGTATAGGAACTAAAATACATTTATTTTTTTTTCCAATCTAGTTCTAGATTTAAACTTTTTTTTTCTCCCGTTCTTTTGGACTACAACTTTTTCACGTTCTAGTCTGACTCTTTTAAAGATGTCTTACTAAATGACTCATATTTTTTATTTATTTATTATTATTTTTATTCAATTATTATTGTTATTATATCTGAAGGAACAATTTCTTTATTTTTTATTTATCTTTTTATTTTATTTATTTATTTATTCTTTATTTTAACACGTTAATTTTAATTTTGAGATCTTATCATATTTTATGATTATTAATTGTACTTTTTAGCATTAACTTTTAATGTCTTACATTTTTTATAATCTTTATATATGTCTAATAATTATTTTTCAATGTTAATTCGACAATTATAACTACTTGTAAAATAAATTGATCTATATAAATTATCTTGTAAATAAATTAATGCTTAATATATTATAATTGTTTTATTTCAAAGGCATGTTACTTTAAACCCTGACATTTTTTTTCTATTAAGTTAGGTCTGCTATTTGTCTTACTAATAAACTTCAATTCTTATAAATGTAATAATATCTCTCTCTTAATTACTTCAATGTAATTCAAATAATCTGAATTTTAATTTTACCGAAAGAAAATATTTAATTCACTTTAATTGAATTTTCTGGTAGTTAATTATCATAATGTTTATGTATTTATATTTTCTACCTAATAGTTATGAGTAGTTTATTTTAATGGACTTTGGAATTAAATGTAGTGGAATTGCAATGCATAATAGTGAGGAGAAGACTATGGGATTACAAGTGTGAAATTTTACCCAAATTGTAGAGCAATTCAAATTGGTCCATGTCTCATTGAGTTGGATGCGTATGTTATTTTTTCTTACCATTTAAAAAAAAGAATGGTAATCAAATAATTAACAAATAGATTAGCTCAAATTAAGATACAGACATGCGATTTTCAGCGCTATGATTTTCTGATGGACTCCCTTCTATCGATTCAGGTATAAATTCTTTTTTGCTTGATTAATAATCAATGTCTATTAAAAACTTTAGCACAACACCATCATTAGGGTTACACTGATAGGATTTTCTCTTGAAAACGTCCCATAGGGTTTCCTTCACGACGCTGTCTGTTTTTGTATTCATTTGTTGTATTATTATTTTATTTAATTTTTATTACATTAAATCACAGGAATTTGCCTCATTTATTCTGTTCGTCGGCTGTACGGGTTGATGCATGGGAAGGGGTGATCATGGCATCTGGGTCACTTTCGATGTATCTATTGTCAGCCTTTACATTTATAGTGATTTTTTTCATCAATAATATATTCTCATCATTACATATTATTTATTTCCTTAACAATAAACCTATCGGTTTAATCAGCTTTCAACATTATCCGAACTGAACACGCAAATTTTAATGTCTGAATTGAATTCACCAATGAAACATACCGACACAAATGATCCAGAAAACCTGGACTTAAATGGTTTAGATTCAGACCTTGGCTGTATTGATAGTCTTAACTCTTATAATGAAGAGGTTATTTTGCACTCAGCGGTAGTACATTCACCATCACAAATTGAAAAAGAAGGAAGAAACAAAAAGTTAAGGATGCAATATCACTTGCAATAATGCAAGCCCTAAAGAAAATCATTGAATCAAAAAATAAGGGCAGATTCATTTTCCCGATTAAGAACCGCGATAAAGCCCTCACTCTCATTAAAAACCTACGAGAGGAATTTAAATTTGCAAATCCTCAACCAGCATTTCCCGTCGAAAACATTGACCCAACATCGAAAGAGCTCTTGCAGAATTTAAAGGGACTAAAGGAACAGAACACATCTGAATTAGCAAATGCCATCAAATCCTTAAACAACAAACTTCAAAAGTCTACTCTACAACCTCTAAGGAAGAACCTGGAGCCAAAGCAGCAGAATCCAAAAACTTATAGTCAAGCGGTAAAATCTCAGCCATGCCTAATAATAAAAAGAGCTCCAGCAAACAATATTGGACAAACACTGCGAAAAATTGAAAGTGATGTTCGACCTAAAGGTATTTACATGAGAAAAATCCATGTGGAAATCCAGTGCAGGAACCACAAGAACATAACACAGTTATCGACAGTTCTTAACAATAAAAAAGTTACGGCGGTTCCAAAGGAAATACTGAAAATACGGCTAATTCTTCTTAACACTCCAGAAACCACCACTGATGAATCAACCCTCAACGCGATTCAGGAGGACTTAAGTCTGAAAAATACACAGGATATTAGGATTCTTCAAACTAGGAAAACCCTAAGTAAATTCAACTTGTGGAACTGGATCTTTGAACTCCCAAGACCATTGGGGCTAAAGCTCCTCAAAAATTGCTTCATTTTCCTAGGTTTAGAAAGATTCAGAATCGACTGCTTCTTGACAATACGTAGATGTCAAAATTGTCAGTCGTTCCACCACACAACTACCAACTGCAGGAATGCCAAGTATTGTGGAAAAAGCGGAGGTGAACACATGACAAATGAATACACCGAAAATAAATCTTTTTGCATCAACTATTTTGAGAATAATAAAAAAGGATGTCAATACCCTACAAATCACCCGACATAGGTTTTCAACTGCCCATCATATAACAACTTTATCAACGAAAAGCTAGAAAAACCAAAAAGAACATACTACAAGCAAACCACTTACCGTAGCTCCACTAATCAATAAATAACTCTGATCAGCCAATTACTTTAACTAAAATGCCCACTCATACCAGCAACGAAACCTCAATTACCAGTAATCACAACTTAAACAGTGCGCCATCAATACCAGTTGTACAGCACCCAACTGATAAAAATTTAACTAATCTAACCTGCAACAATATAACTTGTCTCCAAGCCCATCATATAACAGCAACGCAGCAGATCGGCAATTGCCCAATTTTCACAATACATAGCCACCAACAACATCGATATTAGTTTAATACAAGAACCATATATATTGAAAGGAAGCATCAGGGGCATTCCTCTAAGATGGAAAGTTTTTCATGTAATGGGGCTGGACAACCCACGAGCGGCCATCACTGTCAATGTTCCCTTTAATCCCACAATAATTCAATCAACAAGAGATCTTGTTGTGATTCAGCTGGATCTGCAACCACGTCCTTTACTTCTTGCCAGCCTGTATACCGCACTCTATAAAAGAATTGAAACTGCTCTTCAGCAGTTACATAACATCTTAGAAAGATATCCGGAAATTCAATAATTATTGGAGGAGACTTTAATGCGCTTAACATACTGTGGGGCTACACTTCTAATGACCATAGAGGACTCCTCTTGGAAGACTTCATTCCACAGCACCATCTCTCTATCGCTAACGACCAGGGCTGCCCACCAACATTCGAAGGCCCTGTTGGAATCAGAATCGGATGGCTATACTTGACCATAGTAAGCGATTTTGTCTCCAGCTTAATAGATCAGTGAGCAGTGACTGATGATGTAACATGCTCTGACAATAAATACATAACATTTCGCGTCTCTTCAAAATCCATCATCACTTTTAATAGACGATACAGTACATACAAAGGTCAACACAAGTTTGTTAAAAAATCAAGCCCAAATAGAATCAACTTAAAATAGAATTTCAACGTGTCAATACACCCAACGACCTAGAACCAATAACCATCCAACTCATGGATGTTATAAAATCAACGTCAGGAGAGGTCTTCAGTATCCGAAATCCAGTTAAGAAAATGAAACTATCTTGGTGGACAACCAGCCTGAGGAGCTAAAAGTGAAAAACAAGGGCCATACGAAGATTAATGAAAAACGCTCCTACACCAGCAATTAGAGATCAACTACATCTTAAGTATAAGCAACACCTGGCCATCTATAAAAGATCAATTTTAGAAGCTAAATTGTAGAGCTGGCCACGTTCTGCACAACGAACAATAAAGAACCTGGCATTATTCAACGAATTATTACCGACAAAACTTTCCAGCCCCCCACAGTTTCAGTCTCTCACAACTATAACCAATACTAGTCAAACTACCACCACCATACTTCAGGAACTTTTGAAAGCTAATTTTCCAGCAGATGACATTGCAACTGACAGTCAACACCACCACAGAATCAGAAGTCAGTCCCTAAATTCCACAACCATGATGGACCCATCCATTGTATTCAATGAACTAAAGTATATTATCAAGAATCTTGTCAATTCAAAAGCTCCAGGCCTAGATGGGATAGACAATGTGATTGTCAAGCTTCTCTTTCGAGCAAATACAACTTTCCTCCTGCAATACTTTAATTTTTGCCTTACGTTAAAAACTTTCCCCAAGCCATTCAAACAGGGCCAGGTTATTTACTTTCTAAAGAAGAATAAAAACCCTAGTCACCAGACCTCCTATCGGCAAATCTGCTTATTATCAGCCCTAGGGAAGGTTTTGGAGAGATTGACCATAGGAAGGCTCAAACATCACTTGCATAAAACGAATTTCCTGAGTAATCACCAATACGGATTTTGAAGCAACAGCTCGACGGAACACGCCTTTCAAAAACTTAGAAACCTAATTGACGAATCACACCATACGCAGAGCTAAGTAGCACTAATTGCGTTGGATATCCAGCAGGCTTTTGACTCACTTTGGTGGCCAGGACTGTGTCAAGCACTGGTACAAACTAGATGTCCAAGTAATATAACATCCTTGATCTTCAGCGTTTTGGAAGACAGATCGCTCACCAAGGTTTACGATGGAGGGTACATCACAATTCCTCACACCAGGGGATGCCCATAGGGATCTGTTGGCAGCCCCATCCTGTGTAACATTTTCTTTAATGAATTATTAACATCATCCTGGCCAGAACATACTAAAGTAATTGCCTTTGCCGACGATACGTTATTAGTAGTTGAAGGCAATACAAAAGCATCTCTACAATCACATTGTAATGAATCTTTGCAACATTTTTCAAAGTACTTAGAAGGAACTTGAAGCTTACAATTTCTCATCCTAAATCGCAAATCCTTATCCTGCACCAGAAAAGGAAACACCTAAAATCAAATCCCAGAATAACCTTAGAAAGTAATAGCCTAAAGCATACTAAAACACTAAAATATCTAGGAGTAACAATAGATAGTAAAATGTCTTTCCTTCAACATATCAGGTAGTTAAAGACAAAGATGATACCAATAGTTCAACGTTTCCGCTCCATGATCGCTAGAGATTGGGACATTAAAAGTAAAATAACCATAGCAATTTACCTTTCTGTCATGGAGAAAATGGTTACCTTGTGGATTCTACCCATTACTGTTAGTAAGCAGCGACAATTAGACAGCCTACAGCGCTACTTTACATTATTAATCACGAGAAGCTTCAGGACCACATCCACAATTGCCCTCAACACATTGGCAGGCCTGCAACCACTTCATCTTACTTGCATCCAGCTAGCACACAAAACTAGGGTACTGCAACTGCAGGAAACTACTGTGCTGGGAGACCAAACCCTCAGTGCATCTGACTATGAATATCCTGTGCGTAAGGACTGTGTCCATCCGTTAATAAGACTTAAGGGAATACACATCCACAATCTGCCCTCCAAACCCTCCTCGTCAGCACAAGATCAAACAAAATTAATCACACCTTAAAATATTTATACGGACGGATGACATATTGACGGTATAAGAGGTGCAGTCCAAATAATTTACCATGAAGGCAAAAAACTTCAAGAATACAAAATTAAGCTGAGGAATAAGAACTCAGTCTTTCAGGCAGAGGCTATAGCCATCTTCGAAGATATCAGCATCATTGATGCACAAGGCCTGAGATCTGTAACCATTTGGTCTGATAGCTCATCAACTTTGCATGCATTACTTAACCCACTTCACACATCACCAATAATATATGCCATACAGAAAAAAACTGGCATCTGCAACTTCGCACATCAATCTAAGCTGGATTAAAGCTCATCAAGGTGATGTAGAAAATGAGTGCGCAAACATCGCTGCAAAGGAAGCCTCAAAAATGGATGAATCCGAAGGATTAGTGATTTCATATCTAAGATCTTCACTTATCAAACAACTGAAGAACTTCACACTTCAGAAATGGCAGTCTCTGTGGGACAATGCAACAACAGGTCGAATGACCAAACATCTACTTTCAGAAGTCTCTAGCAAGCTAACGTATCATAATCCATACCTCAACCAACTGCTAGCATTTCACGGCCCATTTCCACAGTACTTCTAAGGATTCGGAAAGGCAGTTTCATCCACCTGCATCTGTGGAGCCCAAGGAGATCCTTTCCACTACGTCCTAGAGTGCCCAGAGACTGAGAAATACTACCTAAGGAAGAACTCCCAACTGACCAACATGGAGTTCCTGAGATTCTGCTTGAAAGATCGTCACCGCAGATTACTCCTCACAAAGCTGATGATGCATCTCAACAAACGAGAACTAGAATTTTGTCAGGATTTAGCCCACACTTCCGCAGACGATCTAGAAGACTCCACAGACGAGTCAGAAAACTATTCTTAAAGTTAACTTTCTTCCACAATTAGTAATGGTGTATAAAATTTTTTAATGAACTTAATGAAATTTATGAACTATTTGTTCTGAAATGTTTGGACTTTTCGAACATTATGAGCCTGCTTTAGGACTTTAAAAACAATTTGAATCCTATTCCCTTTTAGTACCTTAGAAACCTATTAAATATTTTTTGAACCTAAAATGTTTTTAAAAGCTAAGGTGCTTATTAAAAATTGTATAAGTTGCCTGCCTGTGTATAGTTATCAACTTCCGTATCATGCCATTTTTAATATTTTTTCATAATTAGGTTTTTATACTATTTATAATATTGCTCTCAATGTGTATAATGTTTTCAATGCCATAATTACCCTAGAAATTGTTAACTGTCTTTTCAATGATTGTAAATTGTTTCTCCATTGTTTGTTGTATGTGTCATCATGTTATATTTTATTTTTAACTCAGAGAAAAATTTTAATGCTATTGCCTGATGTTCAACCCAGAGCTTAAAGCTCCTTAAAATGTTTTGTAACTTCTTGCTACCAATCTGCAAACATAATTTCTTTGCTTTGTTAAATGCCACGATGGTGGCGCCCTCACGGACCTCGCAGAGGTGTGGAGCATACTAGTTGTTGGGGAGACGGCACCTGTTAGCTTTAAGGTACAGTCCGGGGTCTCACCACACAGTTATGTATGTATGTATGTCATTAATGACAATCCTTATAATGTGCAATATTCCTTCAATACACTTTCAGCAAATCGTTATGGAACTTTTCTTACAGATATTGAAGCAAATGAGGCTCCTTACACATTGCACAAAGTATCAGCAGAAATTGATGTTAAACCCCTCTGATTTTAACTTGTATGCGTCAATCTGTGTGTTCTTTTGGAAATTTTCACATTCAGTTCATTATTCAGTTTAATCAAATTCTAGAGACTATCACTTCACTGAACAAGATGGCTTCATCTGTACTGGTTTTAGTAGTGATACAAAGCTAAGACCAACCATCTTTACTTAAGCCTACAAACTGAATTTTCAAAATAAATCATCCATTTTCAGGAACTGACTTCAATGTCATTGTCCTACCACTTTACTTATACACATAATATATATTATTATTTCGGAGGTTGTCCTCTGCAACTTTAAAATAAAAAAAATGAATTTTCAAAGTGATATAACAATAATATTGTTCGCTTGTGTTTTCTGTTTTTTTTTCCTTTTATCTTACTTTGTAGTCACATGATCAGTTAGCATTTTAAATGTTTTGCATAACATGTTCCCTTATATATTCGGCAAAATTATCAAATTTATATGATTAAAACAGCATGCTGCAATTTCTATGTTCAGCCAAGTAACTTACCAAAACATAAAAATATTGTAAAAACCAGAAAATTTCGTTCATGATTAATGACTTGTCAAGGAGTTTTAAGAAAAATATCATAAAACTTATAATAAAATTTTTCAAAAATATTGTTCAATACTGTAAGGAATTTTTAAAATTGGTGATAATTTATAACTTTAAAGTTTTACATAGATTTCATCTTTAAAATCCTAATAGCAATATAAATAAGTAAATTATGTTAATATATTTTCTGAGTTTAATTTAAAATAAATTTTAGATTTTATTTTTTGAGAAAATCCATTTGACATCTTAATAAATATTTATACTTATGAAATCAATTTGATTTCTATTTCGAAAACACTTTGTGAAATTCATATTAAGAAAATTTTATGAATTTTAATTCATAAAGTAATATTTATTTTACTTTTTGTTCATTTTACTATTTTGTTAAAATAGTTAGTAGAAATTTTTAACTAATCATTTTTATAAAATAGTTTTTATTTACTTTCAAAAGAAATTTTAAACTTCTGTAAAAAATTTTTCAGATAAATTAGACTTTTGAATAGAAGTTATTCTTATGATTCCTACTTGAATCATTGCTCCATAAATTCTGCATAAATAGTTTATAAATTATTTTAATTAATTTTCTTCTCAAAGTGACCTTCATTAGTATATTCAGCCTTATGAAATACCAGGAATTCTCTGCATTACACTGATTGAAAACAGGATTCCCAAATGCACTTAGATTTAAATCTGGTATTTGAGATATTTATTCATAAATTAGAGAATTTCAGAATCAAAGTTTGAAAATTTAATTAGAACGATTTCCCAAAACTTAGAATGCAGAGCTTCCTTTATACTCTGCTTTATAAAGATTTGATCCGAATATTTTATTTTTTGAAAAATAAAAATTGTCTAAAAATTTTTAAATATTTGAGCAAAATAAACTTTATGAAAAGAGTACAATTTTTGATAAATTCATTAAGACACTAGTGATTTGAGTTTATAAACATTAAAATCGTTAATTTTTTAAGGTGCTGCTTCCGATTTTAGAATGCAAGGAAAAAGAATACTGAAAAGTTTAATTTCAAACATTTAGTCAGTTTTTTTATTTTTCCTGGTTACTTTATGTTTTGTTATTTCTTTAAAAGTAAAATTTTTTTGCATGTAAAAATGAAAAGCTTAACTTTAATAAATTTGCTTTCTATTTAATATTATTTATTTATTTTTATTTAAAATGTAATAATTTCTTATTAAAATATTTTCTTTATTTTCGTTATATGGACGCTGTATTTTTTCAATACATGAACAAGTGAGAAATATCAGAATTTATATTGAAATTATTTTAATAAATTATTTTTAGCGTAAATTGCACATAACAAACGGAATTTATGAAACGTAAAACATTTTGTGTTAATAAGTTTTTAGTAATGAAGACAAGTCCAGTGACATACAACAAATTATTTTTAGCGTAAATTGCAAATAACAAACGCAATTTATGAAACGTAAAACATTTTGTGTTAATAAGTTTTTAGTAATGAAGACAAGTCCAGTGATATACTACAAATTATTTTTAGCGTAAATTGCAAATAACAAACGTAATTTATGAAACGTAAAACATTTTGTGTTAATAAGTTTTTAGTAATGAAGACAAGTCCAGTGATATACTACACAAATTAAAAAATATATTTAAGAAGACTATAAGAATTCAATAAAAATTTTGAGCGATGAAAAAATCAAATATTTATGGCACAATACCTCACATTACAACAGAAATATTATGGCCAATAAACTTTACTTTTATTATTATTTTATTACAAATTTTACCTTCAATGCATAAAATTATACGCTTTTTGTATGCAATTTTATGTAAAATTGTATGCTAAGTCATATTTTGCAAAAAGTATGCTACGTTTTACTCATTAAGTATTAATAAATGCATTTAGTTTCAATTAATTTAATTTTCAATGCATTTAGTTTTCAATTTATTTAATTTGACAGTAAATGTTTTATTTGTTTCATGTAAATGATAATATGGTGAATAAAATTTTATATTTTTATTCTATAAAATATAATCTAAATTAAAAATTCCATTCAATTAGCTAGCTAGCTTTTAAATGTTGTTACTTTTAATTCAATATACTTTATGCAGTTTATAAGGAAATACTCAATTTTATCATTAAATGATTGCTTCCTGGACAAACTCTTCCAATAGACGTTAATTTATTAGGACAAATAAAGTTAAAAGAGATAAATGAAAAGGCATATTACACAAGAGAAATAATATACATTTTAGTTAATGATATTATTCTTCATTTGTGAAAACGAAATTTATTACTTAAAACTGTTAAATATATTAAAGATATTTAAAAAAATATTCTGTCTCATTATAATCACGTAACAGAGAGAAATGTATTAAAATTTTATTTTGTATATATGGAACTAAAATTGTCCGTTTCCATTGTTAGGTACTAGAAGCAATCTAAGAAACTGAAGTGTACTATGAAGATAATTAATGGTATTTTTTTAAATTAGATTATATTGAAGAGCTATGTTATAATTTTGTTAGGAAAAAGTACAAACTGTGTATGAACTTAAAGTATTATTATAAAATAGGAATAACGATCTCATGTAAATTTATTTGCATGAATATAATAAATATTTATCTTATTAGATTTTTAGAACAAGTAAGAGTAAGTTTGTTGCTCATCCAGTATACTTTTCTGTATCTTGGTCAGAATTGGGCTCTACCTGTTAAGTGGAAGCAACTGTGTGGTTAACATTTGAAAACAATAATAGTAGTAGAGGTAATATTTGAAAGCATTTCTTGCATCTTTACTGTTATGTTTTCATAATTAAAAAAATATTAAAACATGCAATAGGAAAAAATTTAAATAAATATTTCATGGAATATTTTGTGCGCAATTATTTACTTTTCGATTACGTTAAAGCTCTATGCAAATATTATGTTTCATAGTGTGAAAATACTAAAATATGGTTACAGTATTTTTGTCTATAGATCAAATAAGGCTACATGTGAACTTTCATGTATAATTTATAAACAAGTTTTCTTAGAATAAGAGTTTATGATAGAATCGGTCAAGATAACGAAACTTTATATGACTTAACATATCTTTTTTCCTATTTGGTGCATAGATAATTGTTTTCATGGAAAAATCATTTATTTAACAATTAAAAATCATTACTGTCATTTATTCTATTTTTAAAACTGATTTCTATTATGCTTTTGTCTTTGAACAATTAAAAATTTATTATTAAACTACATAAAACTGTGAAATATAAAAGTATAATTTCAAATTATAATATGAATGACTACCATGAAACTATGACTAAAATATATTTTAAGCATACTCATTTCTATAAAATAAAATAAAAATTATATTTCTTTAAAATTCTATTATCTTAATCATTTTATTATTGTATTCATTAACATATACTGAATTAACACATACAGAATCAAAATTTATTTTATTATTCAGATGTGTAAAACTATAGTTTCCATCGAATGAAAAATAAATAATTCATTTATATTAACCCCTTGACTGACGAATTAAATGGAATTTGATGCGACAAAAAAAAAAACTATTTAATTTCGCTTAATTGAACTACACCATCATCCCCACTTTCATATAATGCATCCGGCTTATACATGTTACGGGGATTATTTATAATCTTTACTAAACTCAAATATTGGCTAGTATAACATTCACCGTGCGAGACTTCTGCTAAACTGAACTCTTACTTTCAGTGTGCTTTTTTAAATGAGAATCGTCGAACGAGTGAAGCAACTATGTAATCTAATTGTAACTTGCACGGCGTCCGCCGAAAGAAGCGCTTGACGAGTCTGACTCGTCAAAGTCTGTGATGGCCCAGGAAATCAATGACGAGTCAGACTCGTCAAAGTCAGTCAAAGGGTTAAAAATATAACTCTCAATCAAGAATGAAAATACATTACTTAATTCTTTAGCAGCAAAAATATTTCCCATTCACCGAAATTTTGCGAATGGTATGCGTTTCTTTCCATTTACACACCCAAGCATGGGAATTCGAAATATACGGTTCTATGATATGAAAACAATTGACTTTAAAACTCAATAAATATTTTAATTATATTAAAAATACACAAGGTTATTTTAAAATGCAGTTTAAAGCTATTTAAAACATATACTTTATTAAATAATAAATTATTGGAGAAAAGTTTCTTCATGTGTGAACAGCGTGACTATAAAATTCAAATATTTCAAAAACTAAATATTGTATCTATATAAAAATATAACGGATACATTTATTATAAAAATGCAGCTCTTAATCTATTTCTGTTATTTATTTTATTATGAAAACTGGATTTTTGAAGAAGAACACCATCATGTCTGGTTCGTCTCATACGCGCTTAATGGATAGGTTTGTGGAAAATATATACCCTTCGCTCAGAAGAACTTATCAAAGTACATGTATAAGACTTTGTGTGTTTTCTTCACTAATATAAAAAAGAAATTAAATACAAAAGTAAATATTTTCCAAGGACACAAACTTTTCAATTGGTATGCGCTTCTTTTCTCCTATCACACACCCAAGAAGAGGATTGTGTGTAAATTTTACACCATCATTTCAGTTTCATCTTATGAGTTCATTACGCGTACGTACGTGCGAAATGTAAACTCCTCTCCCTAAGAAACGCATTTAAATTCATGTTTAAAAGGATGTATGTAGCCTTAAGTGAAATACACACACATTTAATGCAAAAGAAAATATTTCACGTCTAAGCTAAGTTTTGAAACGGCATGCGCTTATTTTTTTTTTTATACATCCTCACGCTTGCGACATGGACATTTACGAGAATTTAAAATTATACACTGCTTGTGTGTGTGTGTGTGTGCCACCCAAATTGCAATTCCAAGAAAGACGAGAAATATCATAGCAAAATTTACTTTGTAGATAACAAGTTGAGAGACCAAGTATCAAATGATTAAATTTATAGACTTCTGTGAAGAGTGATTCCTGCCAAAATCAGTAGCCAGAGTAGCCGCCATTGCTGGAGATCACCACTGCCACACACCTCGGCATTGATTCAAAGAGACTTTGGATGTATTCTTGGGGTGCAGCAGACCAAGCACCTTCCACACACACACACACCTATTTTTATAAAATAAACATATTTTTAACATTGAATACCTTATTTTGTATAGAATTTGTCAAACATCTCTATGTCAATTGAAAACTAATTATCTTACAATTCATTTAATTATATTGTTAATAATTTCAATGGAACTAATTAATTCCAATCCTAAGATATGTTTTAATTACTGTTCATGTATAATGCATGCCAAAAACTAAATTTCCTTTAGTGAATAATTTTTCCATTCAAAATATGTTTTCATCAGGATTATTAAGTAAATAGAATCTTAAAAACTTCGAAGAAAACAAACTAAAATTTTTGGAAATTTCCCAAATAATTTTAATTTTTATTATAAATTTTTCCATTTAAACAGTAAATAATTTTATTTAAAAATTCTGCACTATCTAAGAAAGCGTAAAACTATAAAATTACCATCACTAACAAAATAACCTAAGACTTACGGAATTAGTTTTAATTTTTCCGAATAAAATTGTTAAAAATTTTCAACAAAAAACTTTGTTCAAAAGAAATCAAGGGTTTTCCAAAGTAATTTGTTGCTATTTATTTTATAAATGTTATTATACTGTAAGATTATTTCAAAAAGAAAATAGTGTTAATAAATTAAACTATTGAGTTCATTGTTAACTTTTTAAATTAAAATTTGTTTTTTCTAATATGTAATTACTGCTTTTTAAATATAAAAAATTCTGCTAAATGTTTACATTCTGGTCTGAAATGAATATTACGTTGAGAAGTAAGACAACACGTGTCTTAAACGCATAAACATGGGTGAGAGAAATATTTTTTTCTTATACGAAAATAATTTAATCCGTTAAATGATTGAAAGTTTATTTAGGATTAACGAAAATCAGAAATTTCTATTATGTATCGAAAATTTTTAGTAAAACAGAGAAAGAATCAAATATTTATCTGTTTTCTTGGAGTTCCAGATCCAAAGTTCCTGGAAAATGTAGGAAGACAAAATATGAACTCCTCTAGTGCTCCTTAAACCAATTGAATGAGCCGTACTTTCTACGTATTTTATATCATTACCTTTATGATAATATATTAGGATTTTTTTAGAAACTGTATATTAAATTATCTTCATCCTAATTTGTCGTTTAAAGTTTTTTATAATAGTAAATAAAAAATAAACATCATCAAGTTTCTGGAAATAATCGACAAAAGTTATTTATTTGGAATTAATTCTATGGGTTACGATCATTTGAAATATTTAAAGAATTATTGTATGAATGATGATGTAGCTCAAAATGATAAAAAATAAAAAGAGAGGGTCATATAAATTAATAGAATTAATAAAACAATAAAATAATCACATTAAAATCCATTATTTCATGCATAAATTGAACAACTTAATTAATACTTTTAATGTAATTAAGCATAAGTAAGTTTTGAAATGAGCTATTGTAAATAATTTAAAGTTTTATTTAAAACAATGCAAAGAGAAAAATATAAATATAAAATTAGGGATCATAAAAACTGTACTTCAAATAAATCTATATATTAAGAGTTATTAAGAAATATATATTAGAGATATGAATGTTAATTTATGCTTGTATAAAATGGTTAAACAGTTTTCCTTGACGATATTAAAATAAGGTTTTTGAGAGTTTCATTAACAGATTAAATTTTCAGTTGGTTTATTAATTGGTTCTATGTTTACTGAAGATGATTGGAATACAGATTGCATTGACACGTTAAGATATACACTGCCCGATATTGAAAATGCAACACCAAGAAGGATTTGCCAAAATGTGACGAAACTCGGCACACAGAGAGAGACAGTAACGAACAATAACCTATTTGTATTTTGAAATGATATGCATAATACAGAGTGAGAAGCAAGTCGGTTCAATAAGTTGTAGGACCACCGTCAACGGCAACATACGAAGCAACACTTCTGGGAATAGAGTCATTGAGAGTACGGATTGCGTCCTGAGGAATAACTATCCATTCCTTGACAACCATTTATCAAAGTGTGCCTTTCAAAGGAAGCAGTGGCAGGGTTTGCAAATAGTGTCCTAATCATATCCTAAACGTGGTTCAGGAGTGAGGGATCTAGCAAGCACGGTGACGAGGGCAGTAGCTGTACACCAAGCGAGGCATGATGGCTGAGGTGAGCAATGTGCGGTCGATAGTTATTCTGCTGATAAAGAGTGTTGTCCCCCCCTGAATGAAGGTTAGTGTCACAGGCCACAGCACATTATTCACGCAACCTTTGTCGGTCATAGTACCGTGAATATGAACTGTAGGTGTAGGTGACCTGGAATCGAACGCAATTGCGCCCCAAACCATGATGCTGCGTTCTCGAGTGGCAATATTGAACCTCTCTCTTCGTCGACGCCAAACTCGGACGTGGAGATTATCATTGAAGAAACAGAAGCGTGACTCACCTAAGAAGACGATCCTGTGTCACTCTGTTGTCCACATCACTCTAATTCGGCACCATTCCAGACATTGGCCTCCATGCTTTGGGGTCAATGGCAGTCTTCTTAACGGAGACCGTTTCCATAGCTCCTGGTAACCAATCAACGGCACATCGTTCTGCTTGATATGGGAGCTTCCAGGGTATCTTGCACGTGCTGCACAATTTCGGTAGAAGTACTTTGCGGGCCCGCCAACGCTTCCCATTGGACGCGTCGATCCACGCATGCTGACGTCACTTTGGTTGCACCGGCTCACAGCAAAATGTTCCAATGTTCCTTGTTCCAACCATTTTCTTTCCAGTCGGTGCATTATAGAAGCATCCACATGTCTGTCAGCTGGGATTTGCCATAAGAACCAACCTGCCCTTCTCAGTCCGATCATCATGCCCCTTATAAACCAAATTGTCTTCTGAAACTGACTCATTTGACAATGACCCGGCAATTATAAGCGTCTTTTGTGACAAGAACAAACTTAAACGATTATTTTCCAAGCAGCAATAATGGCGCAAATATTGAACACTCTGCCTGTTCATTACCTGATATTTCATCCGATGTGCACTGGAGAGCTATGCATCTCACATCATTTACATAACTCGGTAAGGTGCGTCTACCCTGACATTTGTACAATTTTCTGGCCACTCCTTCTTCGTGTTGCAACTTCAAGACATTGTATTTGTGTCCTCATAATCTTATTATAACTAATAAAACACATTATTTATTAAAGTTCCTCAAAAAATTGTTATAAATCTCATATATGAGTTATTATATGTAAAAATATATTAAAAATAAATATTTGTGAACAATATAAACTTTTTTTATTAATTTAGATTACTTTTTTTATAAAAATTTAAATATATGATTTGAAATAATGAATATAATTTAATGTGTTTTATTAGCCGAGAAAAATAAACTGTTGAAATATTTTACACTAATTTCAATGTCTATGATTCGTGATATGACTGAGCGATCCATCACTGCCATGCGTACAATTTGCTTGTCATTACGTGAAGTGGTGCACTGAGGTGGATGTGGTCGAACAAGTCGGTCCGTTGGACTCTCCCGTATCCCCCATTCACATATCCGCATTACAGTTGTTTGGTTTCGTCCTACACGACGACAGAAAGATAACCCACAATCTCGGTAGGCTACTATCCTTCTTCTCCCGAATTCGGATATTTGATCAGAAAAAGATCACTGTTCCCTACGAGGCATAATTGTTCGTTTTCTTGAAAAAACTACAAGAAAAACACAGTTTCCGAAATCGTCAAAATCTCCAAGTCCTAAATAGTTCTTTGAAGTGGAGTCAGAAGCGCGCGCGATGTGTGCCTGTGCTGAAATTCTAATCATTAAATATCTCACCTTATCTAATGCATGTTGTAAATTTAATGTTATTTGCATGCTTCCTTCAGGGTGTGGCATTTATAGTGGCCAGCAGTTTAGAAATTAATTTTGAAATTAAAAAAGTATTTGAACTGTATTATAATCATATATTTAAAAATGTTTTTCAATTACATAAGTTTAATCTAAAAATTATTTTACAGGGAATATTAATTTAAGATAAAATTGCGTTTTTATGAAAAAGAAGAATCTCTCATCATATACAATCCTTCATTTTATTGTGGTATTTTATGAATATTTGATGGATTTTTTTATCATAATGATTAACGATTTTGTTCGTGAATGATAATGTAAACGAAGATGTACACATTTATTGTTAAGGTCTTAAATTTTGTACATACAATCAATTGAAAGAATATTCAAAATATAAATTAAATTAACTGCAGTTAAATATAAGTTTAAAATAGAATCCTTCCAGAAAGAACAATTTTAAAAAATACGGACTTTATCAGTTACTTAATAAGTAAGGCAAAATTTCTAGAGATGATATAAACTTTCATTAATAATATACGCGTTTGTAACGTAAAATAATTACTCTTTGATAGTTAATGTCCCAAAATAAAAGTGGTTAGAACTTTGAAATTGGAAACGTAATAATCGTACTTATTCGTGAAGCAAATAATTGCATTTACTACTTATTAAAATGTCTACGTAAATATTATTTTAAAATTATTTTCTGAAGAAAATATTTTCATTGGTAAAAATATTTTATGCATATATATTAATATAAAATTTTGTACATCCCTCTTCATTTTTCTTTTCATACAGCAATGTAAATATTCATTATTTTATGTATAGTTTATTTTAATACTTTTATCCCTATATAAATGTACATACATACACACACACACACACACTCATATATATATATATATATATATATATATATATATATATATATATATATATATATATATATATATATATATATATATATATATATATATATATATATATATATATATATATATATACTTTTAATTAAATTAGGATTTTGATATTCTAAAAATATTGTGTCCTTACATAGCTAAAAATTAAATTTTCAATCTAAAAGAATAAGATAAAAGGAAAATAATGAAACAAATTGTATATTTTAACAATTAAATAAAATAATCATTGATTATATTCAGCTTTAAGAAAAGTACATATAATATTTAAATAATCTTGAGAATGCTTAAAATTAGCCTAAAAACGTTAAGAATATTATTTGTTCAGTTCAAGTAAGAGGTGCAAAGTACTGGAACTTATTTTGTGGTATACGTAAGGAGCATTCATCCATACTGCAAGAGAAGTGAAAATTCTTAAATGAATGTCCTTAATATAAAACATTTGGAATCCAGTTATTTGGAGTTAAAATATTATCAGATCATTGGATTTACACTGTCAGATTGTTGCAGAAGTTCAAGAGCAATTTCCATAGATGGCGCCAGATGGTATACGGAAGAACCAATGCTGGCACTTCTTATGTTATAAGTCTTGTTCCTATACAGAATTGTATATGCATATAATGTGTACATTTTTTTACACAGCAGATTTTTTGAAATGAGCAATAAAAAATTTCATTTGCGATATATAATGATAACAGAATTTCAATAAAGCAAGAATGTTAAAATTGTATAAAAACATTGCGGCTGTTTGCTAAGGCTTGACAATGTAAAAAAATATTTAGTAGATTTCGAGATAAAGTTTTTGCGTTGGATGCTGAACCAAATTTGAAACTTTTTTTCCACATTGATTACGGTATTATGTATGCTTTACAAGAAGATAGGAATTAATATTTATTGATACAGTATTATTATTATTGATACGGGAATAATAAATTACACTGAAAATTTACGAATGAATACAGAATAAAATTAAGACTATTTTCTGAACTTATTAAATTATATTGATGTAATTTCGTTTGCATGAAGTTTATTAATAGATGAAGCATGATATGCAATTATCTGATACAAAGAATAAACATAAAAAATCTGTCCTATGAAATTGCTTTATTCAGTAGAAAATCAATTAAAAATCAATAAATCCTCCTTTTACTATCATGTTCATTATTAATATGTATTATTACATATTATGAGTTATTACAATAATGTATTATATAATAAACTTTTTCCACTTATTCTACTTTTAAAAATAAGATCAAGCTGACACTTGAGTAGAATTCATACATTTTAAAATTAAGTGACAAAAAAAGTAGAATTAAATTTAAAAAGGAAATATCGAGATTTTTATATGAAAAAATGACAAAGTATAAAATTACTATCCAGAGTATGAACAGCAATTGCTGATAAACTCTGAATTTAGGAATATTTACCATTTAACGTTCATAGTTAGATTAAGTGAACTAGAAATCAAAGAGGTTAATAAATATATTCCAAACACTTATTTTCTACCAGCTTTTCTTCTTTCACCAAAATGTATATTTAAAATAGCACAATATTCTTAAGGAGTCAGCCATAAATAGATTGAAAAAATATTTCATAATACCTGATTTGGTATAATGTCCTTATTTTTAGTTATTAATTTGGAAATATTTAAAAAGAATTTTTTTTTTGTATTTGAAAATTTTGTTTAAAGTCAAAAATAGCGCTTAAACATTCATTAACTTTAAGGATTATAATCAACTATTTCCTGATTTGTATAAAATTGCTCCTTTAAAAAATATTTGGTAAAGTGACCTTGCGTTTACTAAAATTTAAAGGTAAAAAAGGAGTGGTTAACTTTGGTTTTACTTGATAATAGCAGTACAAAATAATTATTAATTTAATAAAAAAAATAATAATACATTGCAATGGTAAAAGATTACAAATTTTCTAAAATTTCTTTAAAATTAAAAAAAAACTAAAATCACTTTCTTTACTTCATAAAAGTGCTCGAGTTGTATATATATATATATATATATATATATATATATATATATATATATATATATATATTCATAAAATTAAAAAAAATGGTAGTAAATTTAATTTAAAATATGTGATCAGCAAATTTTATCAATATTGTATCAGTATCATAAAAAACAAATTGAATAATATGCTTGTTATAAGATTTAATTGATACAATTGCAACATATTTATAAATTCTGCAAGTGTTTCAATTAAATTTTTAAATAAAATAAACTAAGCTTCCACCCTTTATGGCATAAATGAAAGTCATGAAACTTTTATTATTTAAAAAGTTTCATGAGTGAATCATGATAAAATAGTAAGTGAAATAATTCTGAGTGTTTTCCTGTAATTATCTTAAAAAGAAATTCTATAGTACTCATGTATTCTATTCTTATTTTAAGAGAATATATTGCATCATCCTAGTAATTTTATGAAATATCTTTTTTTTTTCAACATATTTCTTATACTTCAATGAATTCGAAAATAATAAATAAGTATAAATGTTTTAAACCTAAAAGCAAACTGTCAAATATCTCACGAATTTTTGTTAGTTTATCATATAAATATAGAACCAAAAACTTATATTCTTGCTTGGGACAAATTTAATTAAATTTTCATTATTATTTTAGAAACATTTTTAAAATACGAATAATTTTACAGCCAATAAATGTGCTTACTATGGGTATTCAATTTTTTAAAGCTGGAATTAAAACCTAAAAATGAAATGAAACGCTGTGCAACGTATTTTAATACATTTTTAGTAAAATTTTTATTTTCTAACTTTTTTTCTTAAACCTATTTTGGAGTTTGGAATATTATTTTAAAACAATTTTTTTTATCATATTCTCAGTCGTAAAATATATTATTTATCGTGCTTTTCTTCTGAGTTTAAAACAAAAATATTTTCTCTCTCAAAAACTTTAAACAAAATATTTTCTATACTTTATTAAAATATTTAATAGCATAATATCAAGTATTTTCAAAATTCAGTTTACTATATTCAAAAACGTCTGAATTTCTTCACGCATGAATATCATAAAATGATTTCTTTTAATAAATCGTTTACTATGACATTCATGAAAAACTATGAAAATTTGTGATTCATAGTCTGTACATTTACAGTTAAATTATATAAATGGATCAATATTTTTAATATAGAGCATTTTTTCAAATTTTAAGGCTTCAAAGATAAGTTTCTTGTGGATCTATTTTTAAACTTTTAATGAATAACCCTACCATATGTGATTTCAAAAGTAAAATCTGTTTGTAGAATTTAGGTTCCCTTTGTTAAGTCGGAATTTACTGCTTTCTTTGAATTTATAGCCATGTGCTCTTGTTCTTTCAAATGGTAATACTCAACTTATATTTAAATATATTTAAACTCCGATTTGAAAGCACTGGATATGTGTATTTCCTATTAGTATAAGACCTATTTATGAAATGATGTTCTCAGAATAAAATTGAAAATAAATAAATGGAAGGATTTTATAATGCTGTTGAGATGGGAGAGAATAAATGTTTTTCAAGTGGGATAAATGAAACATTTTGAATCGAAAAACACAAAGAGAATTTTTACTTAAAAGCCAAAAAAGTTAGATTAGATAAAAAAAAAAAAAAATATTGAGAAATTCGTGGTATTGCTTTCTTCTTCGTTATTATAGAAAAAAAGGCAAATTCTGATTTGAACTAAATAAAATTCATTTCCCATAGTATCCATTGATAACAAGCTTTGCTTTTGTGTATTGCACTAATGTTTATCAGATAAAATGTTAGGCTAACTTTGCTTTCTAAGCGGCCAATTAAAATTTACTCATTGATTTCTGTCAGTGAATAACGATATGTGTGTGTTTTTCTGTGCGTGTGTGTAATATTTATTACAATATGGAAGCAGAAATTCTTCGTTGTATACAAGATAGTATAAAATTGTTAGTGAAATTAGATGATATGAATCTTTTCTCTGAATTTAAATCTTTCTTCTCTAGTATTTTTTTAAAACATGTACTTTGTTTTAAGCTCACAGAAGTGCCCTTTTTTTATCAATATAATATACTAAACTCACTGCGTCTGTTCACAATTCTTATTTGCATGAATCCAAAAGATATGTTTAAGAAATTAACTTTATTAACTTACATAATAAATTTTGATGGTAGTAAATGGAATGTTGTTCATACTTTCATCAAAGCATATCAAGATATGTAACAGAATCCCGGTAATTAGTTTTTGCTTTTACTAGACATTAAATGTAATTAATTATGTTGAGAATCATGTTAATGATGTTAACTCATTTAATCTCCTTTTTTCATCTGATAAATTTGTCTCTAACAAATTGAAATACAATAAATAGGAGTTTAAATTTGGTTATAAAAAAGTGGGATGATTTCTGAAGTCTCACTCATTCTGTTTGATTTTGCTTATTGCCCTGTAGTGATGTTTTGCACATTCAAATAATTTCGTTAGAACTTATAGTTTAAAAATATTTATACTGTTTTTAAATCTTCTATAGTTAATAAATCATGCATTGTAGATAGGCATAATTAAGAAAATAACTTTCTATTCTGATGACCCCATAATGATGTAAAATATTCTGTTACAAAGCAAAATTTAGTTTTCAAATTATAATCTAATGTGTAAGATGAATACGTTATATATTTCTTATCGTAAATAACTTTATTTTTAGCATTGAACTAAAAATAAAGACATTTACGATAAGAAATATATAACGTAAAACTTAGATAGTTTATTCTTCAAAATAGTAAAGTAAAATATAGAAAATATTCTTCAAAATAGTAAAGTAAAATATAGAAAATATTCTTCAAAATAGTAAAGTAAAATATAGAAAATATTCTTCAAAATAGTAAAGTAAAATATAGAAAATATTCTTCAAAATAGTAAAGTAAAATATAGAAAATATTCTTCAAAATAGTAAAGTAAAATATTAAATATAATGAATATAGAAAAAAGTAAAATAATTCTAGTGGCTCCCTTTACTTCATATGGCTGATTCTATATATAACAGCATAAGCTAACACAGTCTTCTAATAGTTTATGGAATGTTTTGCCATGCTTACTGAATAGGATTCATTTACATTTATGTTACAATTGTACGTACATCACGTATATAAGTTGTATTTAGAAATCAAATTTCATATAGGTTCTTTGACACAGATCGAAAGATTTCACTGATCAAAAGAAATTTGATAGTTATCAAGATGTAATTTATAATGTAAAAAGCATAAAATGTTGCTTTATCTTTTTTAAATGTGAATCATGAATTATATGCTAATGAGGTGAACATTTTCCTAACCTTTTAATAAATCAATGTTTTACTTGCCTCCAGTCTAAGATATCAAGATTATGAATTAAATTTGATAATACTACAAAACATGAATCTAAATTGTAGAACACTTTTGGGTGGCGGATTTTGCATTTCCACCGATCATTCCTGAATACTTTAATTACTTTGGCGAATGTTAAAAGGCTTTACCTTAATTCATCAAGAACGATTATTTCTTTATTTATTATCCATGCGTTTTCTATTTCTACTATTGTAGTCACTAAAATTATCCTTGTTTGAGAAATTAATGTAAGAAATCTTGTATACTTTCGTGTATTGGACACCATGATCTTTAATTGACCTAATTCTTCAAAATAAAGTGTTTAATTGCTTACTATCATGTGAACCAAAGAGATTAGTGTCACTAATAATACATATAAGTAGATTTCCTCTAATGATAAATAAAATTTTCTATTTTTAACATCTTCATATATTACGTAAACCAACCAACATTTTAAGAAGGAATTAAACTAAAAGAAAAGCAATCTATTTGCAAGATAATAATTATTACTACTATGTCAAAATTTACAATCAGCAAATCAGAATACATCACATTTCAACTAATAAAATCTTGAGCTTCTTTACACTATACTTCTCATTAATGAAATTAATTAAAATTACACAGGCTTTTTATTTATATATATACCTAAAATTATGACCTTTTAATGTCAAAATTAATAATGATTAGTTTCTTAATGTCAAAAATATGCTTGTTAGATTTCCTGTTACGCAAAGAATCTTTTTGGCATTGAATATAAAGGAGAGGTAGTCTATTTGTCAAACAGTTATACTGTGTGTAAGCAATAATGTTAAGCAGAAAGAATGTTTATTGGAGTCTAATGACTTAAATCCCACTTTCACTTAGGGAAAAGTTGAAGAATCACTCTTTTAACTATAAAAAAAAACCTGTTATATCTCGGATGTTAACTGATTCGTATATTTTGTATTAATGTATTTGTTGAAAATAGATAAGGGGGAGATTTTTGGATTAATTCAGTAAATATTATGTTAACTTTGTTATATTTCATACTATTTTATTGCTTGAAAAAGAAAAAAACAGGAGAATTTTGAAACTTTTTTTAATGGTAATGATGTTTTTTAGATGAGTTCAAATGTTAGTGGATATTTTATAAAAAATTCATTCTTAATTTCATATTTAAAAATAATTAGTTTAATAATAAAATATATTTAAATGTATCTGCATTATCAATTTAGTTAACTATATTTACTGTGAATAAAATAGTAGCTAAATTTACTTTTAATAATAAAGCATCTCCATTGATATAGAATCTAAATTACTATATCTATGGTTCTTGCAATATTAGCTTCGTAAAACATATTGTATTTTAATCATTAATCAAACAGATTTAGACAAAAAATGAACTATATCTAATTAACAATAGAATTTCTCTATCGTTAAAATCTTAATTAAACGACAGCAAAGTTAATCTGCTGTCATCACTCTGCTTTCCTATGATTAGATATTCTAATGCTTAAGAATAAAGTAGCTTTCTTCTCATACCTATATTCCTTAATAAAGTGTTCAAAAATATCCTGTTATTTTGCTGAAAATATAAAATCTTGCATGATTTTATCAACAACTTTATTATCTAATTATATTATGCTGAATATGTATAACTTTGATGTAAAAGTATAATCTGGAAATTATCATAAATGAGGGGGATTAAAATATTAAACTAAAACTAATTTATATCTGGTTGTCAAGAACTATACATTGATTTACCTACTTTTTGTATTTCTATTAACTTTTATTAAATTATTAATGATTATTATTAAAATTTAGTGATTTCCTTTTTATATTTGATATTGACGTACATAATGCATTGGGTGTGTTTCGCGGCTTTTTTCATTGTATCTAAATAATTTGTAAAGAAAGTAACAGAACTTATATTTGCACACACGTGCCACCTTAATTAATAATTGAACAGTTAGAGTAATTCATTAATTTAATATGAAAAGAAAATTAATTTTTGAAGTTACTTATAATATATAATTTAGGGTTTTTACATCCATATTCAGAATAAAAAAATTTAAAATATGAAATTAATTTTGATTTCTAATGAAATAAAAGAGTGTAACTTCTGTGAGATAATATTTATTTTTTCAATTTTATTTTTAACAAAAAAAATTGAAGGGGTTCGTTAGGAAGCTAAACTTTCATGCTTTGTTTGGTAAAATATTTTCAGTTTAGTGATCCTTCTTCATACATTCTGTAGTATGGAAACATTAAAATTCTATGTGTATTTTTGATATCAATTTTTAATTTTTTTCCGCCTGTGAAAAGCAAATTTTTTGAAAAATAGCTCTTTTCAAATATTGATTACAACAAAGGCGTAAAATTTTATAAGAATTTTAAGAGGAATGCCCTCATTTGAAAAGGAAAAATCTCTCAAATATAGAGGAAATATCATTTATTCAATAATATATTTATTCAACTTTTGTCAGATATTTCATAATATGTATTAATATGATTTCCACCAGTTTTAAGTTTTTTTAATTAATATTATTTATAGATAACACAAGGTGTTATGTGTAATAATAATATGATTCCATATAAGTCCATCCATAAAAAGCTATTATATGATCCATATATTCGTTGCGCAAAGTACATTCTTACAAGAAACTATATCAATAATTTTTTAAGCTTAAATTATTTTTAATTTTTAAGAAATGAGTTTTTTTTTTAAACTTTAAAATCAGACTTATTCATATGCAAAAAATTACGATTAATTATTTTTTCTTTTATTCAATATTTTATTGTAAAAAATGTTCCATTATTTCTTGATTTTTAATATGTTGGATTTCAAGGAAAGAATAAACAGTTTTGTTCAAATCAATGCTCTGAAAACAATACAATATTTTCCATTTTTTTAAATATATTTTTAGCCAATTAAATATTATGGGGTAAAAGAAAAACTTTTCTTTTACCCCATAATATTTAGTTGGCTAAATGTTTATTTTACATTTCTGGTTTATTGATAGCATGAGTATTTTTAGTTATCTATAGTATATTTATTTTATTTCAGTACATTTGTTCCTATCTTATAAAGTTAATTTAATTGATTTATTATTAGAAATATTCACAGAAATATTTTTTCTGAAATATTTAAATAATATGTTGAAATCATAATGATTTTACTCATTCTGATAAAATTACAAAATATATCTTACTGATTTGATATTTATTTCTAGCCAAAAAATTTAATTCTTTTCAAATCGAAAAAAAAATCTTTATTATATGAATTTATGTTTAAAAAACCTATTCTTTAACTATTTCCTTCCTTTAGAATGAGATTTTTTTAATGTTTGTATTAGATTTTTTTATGTCGTTTTAAAGCTTTCTCCACAGAAAAAATATATCTATTTAAAAAATAAAAATTTTCTGTAACAATCACTGAAGTTTACTGTAATTGAATTTGAAAAAAGATTTTTTATGAACAATGTAAAAATTCCTCATCATAATAGATAAAAGAGAGCAAATTATCTAAAATGTGACAATTTTCTTGACGTTAAAATTGTTCTAAAAATATGTAAATATTTAAGTTGTCAATTTGGGTATTAATGCTAATTCGTTTCAGAAAGGAAAACTAAAATGGTGATTATCTTTTATATTAAGAAAATCAATTTTAAAAACTAATTTAAATATTAATAATAATGTGTTGGAAGTAAATGTCAGAAACTTGTACATTAATGGAAAATATTAGGTAGATATTAGATCAAAAATAAAAACTTTCATATAAATGAAATATTAAAATACTTGGAAAATTTAGAGGGATTAAAAATGTAATGATTTGAAAGAACTGAACAAAATTGTTCATAAAAAAATACATTAAATTTTTTAATGATTTTTTTTGCCTTAATTAGTAATAACAAAAAATAAACACAAATGAATTTCTCTTCTGTGCTTACATATTTTATATCGAATTGTTCTTTTTTATTAAGTAGAATATTTTCTTAATAAAGAAAACTGATACCTTTAAAGACGTTTTGCTGTGATTCTTTAATTTAAAAAAATAAAAAAATATTTATTTGCTTATATTTTATTTTGATTTCTTGAATCTCTGCATATATATATATATATATATATATATATATATATATATATATATATATATATATATATATAAATTATTTTTATAAATCTATTTTATTATTAAATCAAGAATTCTCTCGGTTAATTTAAAAAAAAACTCTCGTTTGATAATTAAAAAATTGCATTAAAATGAAAGTGAGAAGAATTAATTAAAAATTTAGAAAATAGGATATTTAATATATTTTAAGTTACATCTATCTTTTAAAATTTTAGCGTTAAAAGCATTTTACTAAGATTTGTAAATTTTCTCTTTCAAGATATACTAATATTCAGTAGAGCAGAAAAGTGATTAATAATTTGTCAGTTTTTATTTATTTTGATCTCGACATAGTAAAAAGGAATATATATAGATATATATATATATATATTCGATGATACCAACAAAAGATAGAAATAAAACAAATTGTCCTCTCCATTGCATCAACCTAAAGTTAAGCCTTTTTAAGAAAATTTCCTGAATATCTAATCTGTTTCCGATTAACAAAACATAAGTTAATAAGATTTACTGTAACCTTATTGAAAACTTTTTAAGTTAAAAAGTATTCTAATGACATCATTGCTATCTCTTTGTATAATAATTTTCTTTATGAAAACTTAAAAGTACGACATACATTTAAAGTATCGTGAAAATCATCGTACTTTAAATGTGAATGCACATTTGTAACTATAAATGTTAATACCCAACTGTAATTGTAAATGTGAATGAACAGTTTTAAAAATAACATTTGTGTTCTAAATAACATTTGTGGCAAAATTAAGCAACATTTTAATTTCTATTTATTAAATAATAATTTTGATCTTTTTCGGATAAAAAGAAATAAAGAGTACAATTTTAGATATAGTTAAAATCTATGTTATTAACAAAGAAACGAAATGGAAAAAATCATCTACTCTAGTTAAATTTACCCGAAAAATTAATTTGTCTAAAATATGGATAAAAAACCTATAAATTATTTTTTATATAACTAATTGAAAATTGTTTTTAATTAGAAGATTTAGTGGAATCCTGTGGACTCTTTTTGCATGATATATTTTCTTTTTGAAAATATATATTAAACACTTTAAAAAATGTCAACAGCAACTAATATCACAATATATATAATTATAATTGATTTCTAATAACACAAAAATATAGCACTGTTAGAAATTAATACTCATACTTAATAATCCAACTTAAATAGGAGAAAACTTGCTTATTTGTCACTCAAGTACCACGTTTTATGCTCACAAAGACTAACTAGACAAATGTCAACAGTTTGAAGTTTATTTCGAAACATTGTCAACACTCATGCCCAAGGTAGGATTTCAACCCACAACCTATTGAAACGATACCAAAAGTGTTAACCTTTCGGTTATCATTCTACCTGCCAGATGTAAATTTTCTTATAAAGGTCATAAAGATATTCAGTATTCGATTGGAAAAGCAAAATAAATTCTAACATAAAAATATGTAGAAATTTTCGTGCACGTGCTTTTAGTAAAAAATGATAAGAATTGCAGAATTAATACACTTATTTAGAGTTTGTCAGTTGAGAAATAAATGATTGAATAAATGACTACTTTGGGGATACCAATTATAAATTAAATGATACATTTTGGCTAAAAAATAACAAACAACATTTAATCATTCCGTTGATAAATATCTTATTTCTAATCAGTAAAATAAAATAAATATTTTTATAAATATAAACCATATAATATATATATATATATGTATATATATATATGAATGTATATATATAAATATCAATATATCTCATAAAATAAAATAAATATTTTTATATGATATATTTTTATAAATAAAATAAACTATGTTAATGCCACTTATTTATATTAATCCTATTCGCATGTATCTTCAATATTATAAAAGAGATTATATTATTTTTTTGAAGACAAGGAAAGGAGAAAAAGCGACGAAAATAAAACCTAAGTAAGCAGAGAAGCTAATTTTGTAATAAAACTTATTCGAGATTAACATTTAATTAGAGAATTACTCAATAATTTTTATCGAAAAAAAACTATACCTGTGAACAGGATCAACTAAGTTTTATTAGGTCAAGTACAAATTCTTCTTTCTTCTGTTTAGAATTAAGCTATTTTTAACGTTGAAAAATTATTTATTTGACAAAAGCTGGATATAAATCAATGAAAATCAATGAATGAAAATCTTAATCTGATTAATTTAAATAAACTGAATAAATTATTTTAACATTTATAATACTTTTTATCAAAACTTTAAGCATTTTAATTGCATATATTCTAATGAATGAGCACAAAATTAATATCGATATTTTTATAGGAAATCAAGAACTAAACATAGTTATTCTAATTTTAAACACTATGCTCTCATCTTTACTAAATGAGCCAAATTTATAGCTATCTAATAAATTTGACACGTATTAACTACAATTTCGGATATTAATAAAAATTCAAATGAGTAATATAAATTTTAAACTAATTTTGACTTTAATAGAATTAAAGCTGCTTGAAAGTAAAATATAAATTCAAGGGCAGCATCAAAAAGTAAAATTAAAACAGTCAAATACTTAGTTCCTCTCTATACTTATTGAAAGATGACCAGAAAATATTCAAAAGTCATACTTGTTATCCTATAATATGATATTCAAACTGGGACAGTGGATCAGTCGCATTATATTACCAAGCCTAATAAATTCTATCAGGTGATTTTTTCACCACATTTATTAAATTTATGTGAAATTTCTTCGCCTTTTTCACTAGAAACGCTTCACATTTTTTTGGCTATTTAAAGTTGAATAACCGAAAAATTATTTAAGAAGTTTACAATGAAACGAACAAATCTCATTAGATATTAAGAATCTAGCTAACTTATCTAGCTTCTTCAATTAGTAAAAAAGTTAATATTCTTGAATTTCCCATTAATGGTTTTCACGTGTCTGTAATTTAAAATCTGGTTCAAATAAATATTCGAATAAATACTGGAACCAGTTCTTACGATGGAAAAATCCTTTGGTGATATTATTTTTTATTATCATGTTTGTTTATTACAACATGGAAATTTTATACGTAAAGTAATTCTGAAAATATTAAAAGAGAAACAGAGATCATTTCATTGTAAGAGCAAAAACGAACTCTTCAATAAATTTTTCATCATAAATATTTTCATTTCTGACAAATAATTTAAAATCATTGTATAAAGACGAGACAAATTGCTTAATTTTTACAAATTTACAATTTTCTGCATAAACTGCAAATCATTCTATGTGAATAACTATGATATATTAATTTATGTTTTATTATTATTCACAAACTTCTATTTTAAGTTTTCACTCATTCTAAATTTTTGAAAAGCCTATTTCTTACATTACAAGCCAGTATTATAAAACAAAATTACTAACACTATAATACTTACGAATACCAATTATTCATGAATTTGAATAAAACATTACTAGTGTTTTGATCCAATAAATTTGGAAGCTAAAAAGAAAGTTAAAAAATAATTCAAATTAAGTATACTTCATTAGAAGAAAATTATAACATTTATATAAACATCAGCAATTACGATATGCTAAATTTTACGTCTAAATTAATATTAGTAAATTTATATACCCTATACATACACTCACTTACAATTAAGGTTAAAGTACGCGTAAAATAAACTTATACAAAGGTTTAATCAAGAAGAATAGAAACAGTTACTCTCTCAAATACTGTTTTATTTCTTTTAAATTACACTTCATCGTCATTATTACATGTACACTGTAAGAAGTTTTTTACTACAAGCATTTTCACTTCTTTATTTTTACGACTTTCGGTTTTTACCTAATATATGAAAAACTATTTGTTTAAGTTCACAAAGTAAATATTCATTTATTTATAAATACTAAAAAAATTTCTATTTGATTATTTGGGAGAGATTTCACTCGTTAAACTTGTTAATAATGAATGTAATATAGTTTACCAAACATTAATAATGCATCAGTAAAACACAAAGTTAAATTTCTGACTCTACAAAAAAAAAAAAAAAAAAAAAAAAAATTTTAAAATGTTTCTTAGTAAGCATTTTATAATATATTTATACAAATTTTGCTTGTAAAAATTTTTAATGTTCAAAATTTTCTACTATATTCTTTAATCCCTAGAAATATATTAAATCTAAAAATTACAAAATATTCTTGCTGAAAAACGGGTAACTTTCCACAGAAAGTTTCAATAAACATAATTTAAATATTAATTCATGCAACATTCTTTAAAATAAAGACTCATATATTGAAAAGCTAAATATGTTTCTTTTTTTGGAACAATTTAATCAAGGGTTAAGTAAACCAAAAAGGTTATAATTTTAAGAATTTTCCATATCAATGCCCATTTAAATTATTGTATGATAGTTTTTTGTTTGATAACATAACATTTTTTTATGTAATAATTAAATAATATTAATTAGAACTAATAAAATAAAGGTATATATTTCGAGCACATAATTAATAAATTCTTGTTAATTTGCATTAAATATAAAAATTTATGTCATTCGATAAGTCACAATATACAAGCAGTGAATGTAAGGTTATTCGACGCGCAAGATATATTATAAAATATGGCTTGTATGAATCAAGGGTTTTTTTTTTTTAAACGAAACTTTACTTCATTTCTTAACGTTTTTCAGAAAATTATGAAGTAAGGAGCGATGGGATTAAATTTTTGTTTATGCAAACATTAAATACAAATGAAACATTAAATATTTTGTCATCAATCAAGTAAACAAATTTAATCAATGACGAATAAATGAGTTTTATAAAAGCATGGTTTAAATATTGTTCTTACTTAAAAAATTTAAAAGTTTTTATCTTGTAAATATATTTTATTTTAGTAAAAAATAGTTAATATTTATAAATTTCTCTTATTATTGATTGCTAAATACACATGTATGTAAATACAAGAAAATTTATGAATTATTTACTCAGAATTTATTAATATTAATTGCTATTTAACTTCCTATCATCATCAATCAAAAGTATTTTGCGGAGTACACACACATGCAATAAAGATTATCAGAGAAGGTGAACTTTATTTGACACTTCACTGGTCAATTTAATGTAACAGATAAAAAAAATGAAAACAGTTAAGTGTATTAAAAAAATTCAATGAATGTTAGAAAGAAATAAACAATTAACACCTCTTATTATACCAGAATCTTGTTCAGTTTTTTTTTTCAATCACTATATTTAATGTCATATCGAGAATAGTTATTTGAAAGTCACAAAAAATAATTGCTTAATATTATCTCTAAGATTATCAGTATTAGAATCGAAACTAAGCAGGTGGAAATAGTAAATCTACGTTAAAGTGAAGACTAATGGTCTGTAAATTAAAAGAATGTGAGGTAGAAAATGCCGGGTTAAGTTTATTGCAAGATAAATAAAACAACTACTATAAATAAATGAGATTTATTGAGTAAACAGAAGCAGAAGAATTTGTAAGCAAATAATTATAAAATCGTTAGAATATATAATTAAAGAAATTTTCCCAACAATGTTTGAAATTAAAAATTTTAATAACAGTGATCTGCAACTAACAATTCTAGATTTGACTTTATACTTAATCACATTTCGTTGATTGGTACTGATTTTAACTCTCCATTCAATGTAAAAAAAAAAAGAAATAAAATGTGAAAACTTTCTTCAGTGGCATACATTGGGTTTCATAAATAATCTATTTATTTTAGAAATAACATCTAATTGTTTTAAAATTTATTTTAGTTAAATGAAATTTAAAAAAAATGGTAAATATTTTATTAGTAATATGAAAAATATAGCACACATCAAAACAAAGTTAACTAATACTTATAAATTGTGGAGCATTTCTTGAACGAATTGTTAAATAAAGTCCTCTGGAGATATGAGACACTAAATATATATCTATATCTATTATACTATATTGTCATTAAATGAGAACCTCATTCCTAAATGTATTTTCGGATTCTTGTTTAGACAAAAGGAAACCTTAATACGTCATGAGACATATTACCATAACGTTTAATGGTATTTCTGATCAATGTATTTCGTTTCTACCATTAATTCGGCTTCTTGAATGAATTTAGTAAGCAACTTAATCTTAGGATTTGTGAGACAGAACTTTTTGAGTAATTTACTCATATTTCAAAATCTCTAATTTCTGAATTTATTTATCTTACTAGTTCATGAACCACTGTCATAATAGGTGGGCTCTATTTACGGGCGTTTCCATTTTCTGGTAACGTCGTATTCCGTTGATTGAAATAGATGCATCAACACCAGAGTTTCACGAATAAATTGACAGAAACAGTGGTGTTGTTATTATGGACTATTGTAGATTTTTCTTTTACTGAAAACAAAGTTTGAGTCTGCAAAATGCATATTTTCCGTATTTCCTTCCATTATAATCATGACATACATTTAAAAAGAATTACAAATAAATTATATAATTGTAAGCATTCAAACAATAATGAGTTTAAGTTTTTAATTACTTTTATAATGTATGAAATATTATATATTTTAAAAATATATGAGGCTCTTATACTCAGTAAATTTTATGAAGATTTTCAATTACTAAGAAAATTTTAAGCAAACGGAATAAAGACATCGATAGTAAACAGGGAAAAGAATCGAAAATAAGGAATAATGAAGCAAACAACATGCTTAAAATTAATTCGGAGTTGTACTTTTCTTTATATCATATGCTAAGAGTTTCAATTTTTCCTTCTCTTATTTAGATGAGTTAACTACCTTCAAGTTTATAATATTCCTTTCTAAAATTATTTATTTTCTACGCATATACTTATTTTGACACGTAATAATTATTGAAATATCTAATGTTTCATACTAAAATTTATATATATTGTTGCTATAAGATTTCAATATATATACTACTGATTTCCCATATGTGATTATTAGAATTTAAAAAGTTAAAATTTTAATGTGGACTCACTAATTAATGTGTGAATACATGGTCTAATTGCAGAGAAGAGCAACGATATCCAAATAAATTGCGTTATCGAATTAAGCTTAAGTTTATATTTACCAAGCAACACTATATTTGTTCGTTTATAGGAAATATAAAACAATTATTAATGCTTAAAAATGATACTAAGAGAAATATTTTGAATTTAAAAACCTTTGATAATCTTATTAAGCTATCCGAGACATCATGCAGAAAATTTTAATAAAGAATTTTCTCTTTTATCCAAAAAGATTAATGCTCACTAGTTTCGTGATTAGATTTAATGCTTCAGTGTGCATTATAAGTTTTTAAGCAGAAAAGGAAACTCGGTCTTTATCTCATTTATACGTATACCAAAACAACTTTCTATTAATTAAAGATATTTTATTTGCGGGGAATTTTAATAATTCTTAATTTATTCAAACGTACAAAATAATATCTTGGATGATGATATAAAAAGAAAAATAAATTTTAACTTTTTGTCTCAAAATGAAGCAATTATCGTCTTTGTCACAAAAAAATAAAATTATGTTCAATTTAAATATTGTTCTTAGATATATTTAAGAACTTTAATAAAAGTTGAGACATTTTATGTTCTTTTAATTCGAATTTTTAAAAGAGAAGAATATTTTTTTAAGAATCCCTGTAGTTATTTTAAATAATTGTGTATAAAATATTTTTAAATATGTAAAGGATTATTTATAAACACAAAAACATTTCCTGATATACGTAAATATTTTAGTAAAGTAATTAAACAGGAATATATTTTATGAAAATATTGTTTATTTTCTCTGTAAAGTTTGAGAAATTATCAAACGTAGTTTGTTAAAATTGAAATTCATATTATATTTTCATGTTTAGATTGTAATAATAAACAAAAAATTATTTTGATTTCATCCGTAATGTTTAACAATGCATATGCAATGAAATCTTTACTGTCATTATAATGAATGCCAACAGACTGGCAAAAACTTTTTTTAATCAAATATTTAAAGTAAATTAAGTAGTTAAACTATTTTTTCTTTGTTATAAAATACTCAAATTATTATAATTAAATAACAAAACTAATAGTAATCATTAATTTATCTGCTATATGTGTAAATTATTGACCTAAAATAAATTCAATATTATCACTTTTTGAATCCTGCATTCACTCAGAGACCTCAAAAACGTGAGTGTGTACTTCTAATTAAAAATCCAATTAGTCATTATTTTTCTCAAAGTTAATTTCCAAAAACTATTCGAACTTAATCTTATTGACTTAAATGTTTTTAAAGCTTTCTCTTTTTGTAAAAAACTATTGAATAATACTAATTTTCTAGTAAGATTCTGAAGAGATAATTTTTGGAGTTTTCATTGTATTTTTGAAACTAAAAATCAAAGGAAGAATTTAATCTCACTAAGTTCTTATTTATATTAAATACTATTGGTAGTTAAATTATTGGTATCTCTCTCTCTCTCTCACACTCACACGCGCGCGCGCACACATACACACACGCACACAAACACACACACACGCACACAAACACACACACACGCACACAAACACACACACACACACACACACAAACACACACACACACAAACACACACACACACACAAACACACACACACACACAAACACACACACACAAACACACACACACACACACACAAACACACACACACACACAAACACACACACACACACACACACTGAGATGATAATAAATTATCTTTTCGATACAGTTGAAATGTGAGGAAAAAAGACATGATTTGAAGAGGAAAGTATCAATAAGCGTGTTTATTTAGAAAACACGAAATTTTTTAAAATGAGAAGATAAACTAAAAAGTTAAAGAAAATTTAATCATTCTTCCCAATTACTTCTATAGCTGTAATTTTATTATGCCCTCAATTTTTTTTTCTTTTGCTAAAGAGTAATGAAACATAATAACTTGGATTTCAATTCAGAATTAAATGAGAATTTTAGTGTAATTTAGATACTTATATTCCTCAATATATTATATAATTCAAAGAACTTGACTAAACTTTGCGTTTATACGTTGTAAATTCTAATTTCTTTAATTAATATGTTACACAGGAAGGTTAATTAGAATGAGCATTATTTCTGTACAAAATCACGTTCAAATTCATCTGGAACGATTGATATTAATATTTTTTAGAATATGTATTCACACAGTTGTATGAATGAAGATCAATCCAAAATAGCCACATTTGGAAAATTAAATGATGCAAAAAATATTTTCTTAACTCTGTAGGAAAAAGTGATTTTTCGAATTTAATTGTTTCGAATAGATATTTTAAAGAAAAAAAATGTTTGATTAAAAATTGGATTTGCTTTGTTTACTTAATATTGTTCAAAGCCTTACTAATTCCAGGGCATACGAGGCAGTTGCCCTGGTTCCCCATATCATAGGGGCCCCCAAATTGAATGCAAAGTTTATTTCACGTTGTTAATCGAACACAATCGTTTTCCATTTCTAATAGAAAGTTTGTTGTTATGCAGCAGAGGGGGCCCCCAAAGGAGTTTTTGCCCCGCGCCTCAATTTAGCTATGTCGGGTCCCAATATTATTTTCATATAGACATAAGATGTTTTTCTTTTTATCATATTCCTTCAATTACATATGCATAGTTATTATAATATTTATATAAGATTATTATACAAATTAAATTTCTAAAATTGTGCATATTTAGCTATTATTTAATGTTTCTCTGTCAGTATCTCTCGTTTTCTGTTTAAAAAAATAATAAGCATAATATCAACTTTAAAATTAAGTAACTTTAATGATAAATTAAAAATTAGTAACTAAATAAAAACGTATATAGATTAAATGTTACAACAAAACTATTTAGGTTAAAGTTTATTTAATTTAAAGTAATCATGTTTGTGTGCGGATCACTTTTCTTCTCACATATGCTTCAATTTATTTAAACATTTAAGTCGGAAAGTCGCATTTAGTAGCATGAAATAGATCCATCAAATTAAAATGCTAATTTTCGCACTCCAAATAGTACTAGAAAGCAATCACTTAAAGTGATGTCCACCGTTAAATAGAAGTAAATGACAACTAAAAAGCTCTTTTTCAATTTTCAAGGCAAATAATTCATTTTGTAGTAGATATATGTTTGCATAGTTACGTATTCAATTTGTTAAATATTTTTGATAATAACTTGCTTTATTTTTAAAGCATGGAAATCCTTATATAATTGTAATAAGATTTCAAATGAATATTGTATGTATAAATATTAACAAAATAAATTGAGGAAGTAGAATTAAATACTGTAGATTTTATTTGACTTAAAGATAATAAATAATTTATTTATGTAACATTGTTATGTAATATACTTGCTTACAGATAAAAAAAAGATATACTAAGTTTATCAAATTTCCTTATAAAAATTTTATTTTCAAAGGAAATATAAATGTCACAAAATATTCTTATTGCTTTAGAATTTTCATTTCAAAGAAATTCTTAGAATTTCTTCTCTTTGCTATAAGTATATCTTTTTTAATCTATAAACAAGCAGATAATTTCGTTTATTTTTCTCCCTTTTATTTCATCATCTCACTTTTCAAATTGTAGACATGGTTCTAAATATTTCGAAGAAACGTTTTTTTTCTTTTTCTGTTTTATAATTGGTATACTATACATTTATTAATACTGAGAAAAATATGAAATTATAGTTCTGCGATGTGATTTTTAATTTTTCCTAGCTGATTTTATTTTGTTTAGTAAAAATTTTATTTTTTCAATCTACAGACTATCTATATTTTGATGGAGATATTTAAGATTTTTATTAGAAGTCTCCTGTTCATAACTTTTAGTTTATTTCTCCGAATACACTTATAAGTTATTAGAAACTAATCACACTCACACTTGAGTTTTAGTTTTACATTAATATATATATATGTAGTATAAATAAATTTTATCAAAATTATCAATATGACTTCGCATATTTATATTGTTAGTGAAAACATATAATAATAACGGTTGATAAAATCTTAATTATATAAAATTGACGATATTGTAAAGTCTGTAACTAAAATCAAATAATTTTTAAATTAAAATGAGATTTACTAAAGGTTATAAGAATTCGGTAAAAAAAAATTTTCTTATTTAAAAAATAAATTATCATCTCAAAACATTGAAATAAAATTCAAATAAATCTAATCTTAAAAAATTGGGGAAATTTTTTATAATATTTCACACCATATAATTAAACTTGCACCCAAATTATATTTTAATGAATATTTACATCTATTTTAATAATTAAAAACTTATTGTTTTTTAAATTATTTTTTTATGAATTACTTGTTATATCAAAGTATTTAATTTAGAAATAATTCATCTCTCTGTCTTTTAGCGCTTACTTTTTTAGGCAATGTTTTTTTTTTCTTTCAAAAACTTAAACTCCCCGGGAAATGTGAGAGAGTAAAACTTTAAAGGGAAGGATTAATCTTCTTAGAGTAAAGCTGAATGGGCACCTGCAGAAGGCGAAAAATTGATCATGAGAAAGTAAAAGTTTTGCAATCCCTTACTCTCTTTCTCTCTTTCTCCTCACCCCAATACCACTGGCACTCGCGCAACATTTTTATCAGACGATCGCTCTCTCTCTCTCCCATCCCACCGCACCCCTTTAAAGCGAATGGCCCATTTCTGACGTCAACTGCTCAGCAGTCTCTCATTGGCTGCACAACTGGCGTGTTATTTCCGTAACTTATTCATGAAGCTTCCTTCCCCATCTGACAGCGGGACTCATGTATATGCGCGTGATTCCGTTCGACCACTACTCCAGTGTCTAAAGACGAACGGGCTTCTAACTCCTGACCTAGATGGGCCGGCCCCGTGAGAAGGTCCGGGAAGCAGAGCGGCATATCTACTACTACTTCTATTACCCAGAATGCAATAGCGCAGCAGACACCCGTCGAACCCCTAGTGTAGAGCAGCCATGTCACTCATTCGATGTTGCCGAGATGCTTCCCTAACACTGCCACGCGATCTGTCTCTCAGGCTCGGTACACTCACAGCTAAGATAGAGCTGCGCTGGCGGTGCTAATACTGCTATGCCTGCTGCTGTCGGTGAATCGGGTTTCTGTTAGGATCTCTCCTGTCGTCGATACAAATACTCTTAAAACATCGATGTCTGAATCACAAGACAATTCGGGGGGCCCCGTGCCCCTCATGCAGCCCTCGTTCCCTGATCTCAGTCACCTGACTGAAGAGGAGCGGAGGATCATTGAAGGAGTGATGTTTAGACAACAGAAAGAGGAAGAAAAAGAAATGGAAATACTTAGGTATGTTTCTACATTTTCTAGATGTCAACAAATCCTGTTAAATGTTACAAGATTTGTCCTTCCCTCTTACTAATAATCATACATTCTTGAATATATTTTTCATTTATAATCACATCCCAGACCTACAAATATGAATGAAAAGGGGACAACCTTTTGTTTCATAAATTTCTAATGATTTTCTTTAATATACTCTTAATAAAACATTCAATAGTTAACTTTGAACTTTGATCTTTTCCTATAATTCTTTGATAATTTTCTTATGCTCAAAAAACTGACCATTACTATAAATCTGTCTCATTACTTTTGCCAAACTTACTTTTAAATATATAATTATTGCTAATGCTTATGTTTTGAAAAAACTCTTATTTTGTATAAACGTTTTGTCTATATAATATGCATTTCTTTAGACGTATAATGTTGTTATTTACAGTTTTGAAAAATTATATATATATATATATATATATATGTATGTATTGGATGTGTCTGATATAAATAATTCCATTAAGCATTCATTCTAAACTTATATATCTAAAGAGATATTTTTAAAACAGTATTGTTTAGTTTTACAATAATTTCGAAATTGACCCCTGATTCCTTGGGTTTTAAATGTGTATAATATCGTGTGTGTGTATATCAAATTTCAATTATAAATAATATGCCAACAATTGATACGTTTACACACCAACACATAAATATAAACGTAAAGTATTTGAAATAAATTCTTTTTAATTTGTACCCATGAGTTTTAATGTTTATGTAGGTATTAACATTAATTAGTATTTGAGATATATTTGATAGGTACAACTTAGAAAGTGGCAATCGGAGCGACGTTTTTTCTGCTCTACAAAATGAAACTGTAAAATTGTTTCTTTACAATGGTGTTATATCAGCGGGAAAACTTTCTGCTTTTCGCTTAAAATAAATTTCAGGTTAATGGAAGCTCTTATTCTAATACGTACATTATATAACATTTTAAATGATATTTTGATATTCTTTTGGCTTTATCAGAACTTTTTACTTACGTTATAAGTACTTTAAATAACATATTCTGTTTAATGGCACCAGGTCTTCTATTTAATTTTTTGAACAGTTAATTTTAAAAAAGTAGCAATTTAGTGGGGTTTTTTTCTTTCGAAATATTGCATTTAAGATTTTTGCAATTTAAAGATCTCCTTGGATGTTATGTGTTAAGGAGAGATTTCCTTTCATAAAGTTTATTTATATTGAGGATAAGTAGATGATACTTAATTGGTATTAATTATTTTCAGTACAAAATTATCTGTCGCATCGATTAATTTTATAATAAATTTCATTACAATGTGACAGTTAACGGGAACAACTAGTAAAATATTGCTCAAACGATACAATTTACATAATATTACACAAGAGCTGTGTTTTGTCACAATTTATATGCCCTCAGAATTTTTTTGTTACAAAAATAGTTTACTATAGAACAAAAATTTATAACTTTTTGGCAATATTAGAAAGATTTCCTTAATGACACAGTAAATACTCTTAAAGCTATTATCAAAATAAATGCTTAACATTCATGTAAATTTAGGAGTCATGTCGACTTTATTGCCTTATATTCTGATTTAAGCTGAGTATGTTATATTAAAATAATAAGTAGAAACTATTGAAATATAACCACATTATTATAAATAATATTATGACAGAAATCAATAGCGTAGATTCTGTCAATTTTTACCAATATTTTTATCAGTCACACCAAAACTATAACAAGAAAGGGAAGTTCTCAATAAAAAATTAATTATTTTGTGTAAAAATTAATAAATTTTGAAGATCGTGCAATTCAATTTTTCATAGATGATGTTTTTATTAATCTTTGAATAATTATTATCAAAGTATTGTCTCAATTTATCCAAGTTTCCAAACATTCCTTCGCATCCTACAGGGCAACTTGCTTAGTTCGTTTTACGCATGTTTCTACATAACTGTACAGTTTAAAGAGTATTCTGTCGCGCGTTATACTTTATTAAATTTATAATGAAATATATATAATATATATATAATGAAACATAAATAAATATCAAAATTATTTTTTTTCAGTCAATAGTTTAGGATTATCACATTTTTTATTTTTGGTTATTTATTTTATTATTTTATCATAATTATTTATTTTGCATAACGAAAAAAATGCATTATACTTTATTGTATAATACTTTATTTCAAACCTTGCCCTAATACATAAATTCAATTAATGAAATAAAATAAAACATTGTAATGTAAAATATATTAAAATGTATTAGCTTAGAAACCTAGAAAGCTACATTCTGGGCCTTTTATTTCACTATATGTCATCTAAGATGTGATTAGTGTATGTATATTTTAGATTATGAAATATAAAAAATGTTCTCAAAAAACAAATCATTGTCATGAGTTGCTACTTGCAATACAGAGTTAATGAGTTTTACCATGGATATTGCTCAGTTTGTAAAGGTTTTTCTGTTATTAATCAATGTTTTGTTTTATTATTTTTCAACTTTCATGTAAACCCTTCAATTCTTAAACTGTTCATTTAATTTAATTGGTTAATTATTTTTTTATTGAACGAAAACAATAAATGCTGATTTGTTTCAAAATACAATAATATAATCTTTTTTTACTTTTTATTGTTTTTTTTATTATAGTGTTTTCTTATTTGTCTTAAAATTTTAAACATCTAATTTAGGATACAACTTTGCGAAAACAACTTAATGCATATAATAGCTTACGAAAATTGCTATTCTTGTTCTGAATTATTAGTAGTATTGTAAATGTATGGTAAAACTTATTATTGCTTTCTTTAAAGTAAAACGATCAAAGTCTAATAAATAATTTATTTTAATAGTTTTATTTTTATAAAAATTAATTTCTGAAATCTAATTAAAACATGTTTAAAAAAGTATAAGACTAAACAACTTTAAGATAGAAATATTTCGCCAAAAATTATTTATATGTGGGTAGTTTTGCTTTTAATTTTATTCCTACTTATTATTTTCAGATTGGAAGCTATATCATTGAAATATATATTCTCTTATTATATACGCGATTACAAAACTTATCCTATCTGATTAGAGCCCTATTTCATTATCAGTCAACTGAATCATGCTTGAATGAAAGAGTTAGGGAAGGAGGGTACTGAAAAGAAGCATAAAAGCATATAATGAGGATCGCGTAAAGGAAACTCGTTGATCAATACTCAAAGAGTGATAGCCGGTGTTGATCAGAAAGTTGAAAGAAGATAAATGAACTTAATTTGCTCAATTACTTGCATTATTTTAGCTTAGAAAATTTGATATTGAGATAATAAAGTTTACTTAAATATTTATTACAAATATAAATTTATAATAAATATGCGACTATTTGTATATTACGTATATAAATTAAATAGTGCATATATTAATTACGTGTTGTTTGTAATGGCGTAGAATGATGATATTTGCCAAAAATATTTCTTAGAGGTGACTAATACTTGTTACAAGATAATTATATTTTTTATTCCTCCTGCTAAAACCAAGGTAACCGAAATAGGAAAAGGCCTCTTCAACGCATTTGTTAAATTTTAGGAACCGTAAATATTACAGAAAGGGAAAATTTATTTTTAAGTATTAATCACAATATATACTTAAATCATTTGTTTCAACACAATTTATTAAATTTTATACAAAATACAAATTTAAATATTTTTAATCACGTTATAAACAGTTTAATTACGCAATCGATAGTAAGTTGGATTTATATTTTGAAAAAAAATTGTTGTCATCAAAATAATTCCTTAGCTGATCTTGTTGCCAGAAAAGTTTTAGAATATTTAATTGAAATAATTAAATGAATGAAAAACTAAGGCAAATTTACTTATTATACAAAAAATTTGATTAGAGCTCTATTTCAAATATTCCCAGATTATGATGGGGTAGAATGAAGTAACGTGACTATTTCCATTGGTAATTATAAAAATAGCTGTAAGAGATTTACTCTTTAATTATTCTCAACTATATAAGTTTATTTCTGATTAGATTTATTTGTATATTAGAATATTTTACTTACGAGAAATGTGAACAATATTTCTTATATAAATATAAATACAACTCCAGTTTGAAGAATAAATTTTTCTAGTCATAATTCCTTTTTAGCTATTTATTACTTCGCGAGTATCATTATTATCAGTTTTATTAAATAATATATCTTCAAATATTAATCCTTGGAATATATATACCTTGATTCAATTCTTGGGAGTCAAAATATAATTGAAATTACTAAAGTCACTTTGAAATATTACTATTTTATTTATTCAGAAGGGGATCTGCCCAAAGTCATTTAGAAGAGTGCAACTTCACATTTCAACAACAAATAACAAGCCCTTGTTTACTTAGTATTTTACGCTACCGTATATTCTTCCGCTTATGTAAGCAAGAGAATATGGATTATTTTACATCTTTCTTTGCTGCCTGCCGCATTCACAAACAGGTTCTATTTTAAGGGGAAAGATTCGTTATTAGGGATTCCATGACATTCCATCCAAACGGAAATGAAAGAGAAGCCTGCGGAGTGTGGGTTGATGAAAGCGGGAACTACCGGAAAGGAAACTTGATCTCCTGTTTTGTTTTCTTTCCATGATGTAACACGTATGCTATCTGAACGTAAAATCTGGATTCAGCCACATATAAATGAGGATTTGTGTATTACGGTAGTATTGTAAGATAAACATTTTATTATGAAATTTCGAAGGCAGAATTTGTATAAAATAAATTTCTTTATGGTACGCGAAACAATTTCAATAAAAAACAAACAGATAACAAAATTTTATTACTTAGATAAAAAAAAGATTATACACATTGTTTTTTATCTCATAAAAGAAAAGGTATGTATATATATATATATATATATATATATATATATATATATATATATATATATATATATATATATATATATATAACATTAATAAATAGATATTTTTAAATATATTATCTTTATAAAAGAAATTAAATATTAGTAAATAATGTTTATTGTTTTAGACTTTGCATTATAATATAATATATTCTATTTTTCCAACAAAAATACAAAATTTTTATTAATGTAAAATAAAATATTATATGATTAATTTTCTGTTACATGACTTCTCTTTGTAAAACCATTGTTAGAATACTTAGAAAATTAATTTTTAAATTATGTAAATAATTGCAGTAAGATAATGATCAAATTTATCAGATGACTGATGCATTCTAAAAATATATTTGAAATATTATTTAAATAAGGACGTTAAATATCGCTTAGATTGTATATTATTCCTCACTTTGAAAATTAAACTTCTTACTGTATTTCTTTCATTTACTAAAATATTATTTTTAATGATTATTTTTAACAATATTAAATAGATTAAAAAGTTATATGTTTTAAATATATTTACCAAAAACTAGTTTTGTTATGTTAATCTTACAAACTTTGATGAATTAATAATTAAGATAAATTTAATATGTTACTTAAATAAATGGTGAAAAAATCGATAAGTTTTATCAATTTTACAAATTTTTACAATAAATAATTAAAAAATTATTATCATAATTATAAATTGAAATTTTTATTCATTTCTTTATCGTTGAAAAATACCAAAAATTATTTTTCTGAAATGCGTTTGAGAAAGAAACTTTTGGAACTATAAAATTATGTGAAATAATTAATAAGCAACATATTCGAACTATAATGGAGACATATATTTTAGTATATTTAGAAATGTCTTTATTGAAATTAAATTACTGTTTTCTGATATCTGTTAGTTAATTAAGAATATTTGATGTACATTTCTTCATTATAGCATATACGAATTTAATGTGAATTTACGAATTAGAAAAATTTAAAAAAAGATTCTTAATCTCATTTTATTCCAAAAATTTTGTTGAGTTTTTATTGTTTTAATTTGAACAAATAAATTTGTGAATTGAAGAACACAATATATTTTTCTATAACAATGAAACAATTAACATAATGGCTTATTAATGGTACGAAGAGAGAAAGCTTAGATAAGTTTTTAATAAGTTGAATTTATTGAAACTGCAGTTTTTTTATATTATTATTTTGCATCTAATGAATATAAAATAATTGATATAAATTAGATATATGTTCTTCAAATTTCATCAAACATTTTTTTTAAAGTATCTGATAAAATATGCATGTTTTTTCTTTAAAATTAAAGGGATGATTTGGCAGGGTTAATTGGTAAATTTTTATATTTCAATCAGCTAAATATGAATATTTTCCCATAATTTGTGTATTATATCTTCATATTAATGAAGTTTGACAATCCCGAATAACTTTGAAGAAAATGATCATGAGAAATGTCTTGAAATTTCTCTGAGAATCAAGACAATATATACATGAATAAAAAAACATATACTAGAAACTTTTTTATCATAAAATATTGTTATTATTTTAAAGTATATTGATGATATTACAAAGGAACATTTTAAAAAGTAACAATGTACTTTTGCATCAATTAGTTCATTTAAATACTACAAACATTAATTAGCATAAAGCTTATATTTTAAACTTTTTTAAAATGTTCTCTCTAGTTTTTTCTAACGTTTCTTTAATAAAATTAGTTAGTAAAAAAAGTATCAGCATTAGATTTTCTTATTATACGTATTGAAAACTTTTATTCATTTTACCTATGTGTGTAAATTAGCAAATTAAACAATATTTTGAAGCTTGTGAAAAAATTCAAATGTTTATATCAGTATTTGTGTAAAGTATTTTTAGATCTGAAGTAACAGTATAAAAACACTGCAGAATGAGTTAACTTTTTAAAATGGTTCGTAAGCTTAGTAGAAATAAGTGTTTTTGAAAATTGTAATAAACTGAGAGAAGTAAAGACTGCATTGACTTTGTCTGAAAAATAATTTTCGTGTGAACAAGCTATTATATCGCATAAAAAGATAAAATTGTCAAACCAGAGGCAAAAACAGCAAAGAATCTATAAGAAAGTAAAAATATATTATGTGATAAGATATAATCTTCTTTTTCCAAACAATTACCATGAAAGTTGGTAAAATTAAAGAGAAAATGTGCTCCCCTGTTTTAGGTTGATAATTTTGTATTCAATTGTAATGATTTTCCAATTTTAAATAAAGTGAAAATTTTATTTTTCTATAATTTTATTTTATTGATTATCAATTAAGAAAATCTATTTGTTACATGCATTTAGTTTTATTTCAAGGTTATGATAAATTGAACTCTATATGAGTGAAAATAATCTTTCAAAATTTTCATTTCTGATGATCTTAAGATTAGAATTAACATAAAAAAATAAAATAGAATTACTTTTCATTGATCTATAACTACAGTAAACATTTTAATGCAGTAAAGTATACGGTTTATTACTCGCCCGAAACATTTTGTATGCTTTTAGAAAGGAAATGCCACTTAACAACTTTTTAAAATTGTTAAATTCAAAAATACTTAACACAAGAACTATTCTATTATGAAAACAAAAAATACAAAACGAGTTTTGGAAAATAGAAACAAAAAAATTATCTACGAATTGTATGCAAAATAACTCGAAGTGATTGTGCTTATGATTTGCAAATTTCAGTACGAAGGAAGCACATTATTTATTTAAAAATTATAATTAAATATTAAATTAATACTAAAGCAAACTTTTATTTTTTTTATAAATTGATTTAAAAAAGTAGTTTACTCGGATTTTTTTATAAATTGTGAAATATCTTGATCTGTGATCGTAAACTATTTTCATATTTATTTGCAATCCTTTGTAACACTTTAATAATCAAATTAGTGATCCAATGACCTGAAACTCATTGCATCATAAATTTTGAAACCTGAATTTCGCAATTTAAATTTCAAATAATTAAACTTAGAAATAATTTTAAAGTTTTATATATACTTATTCTATTAATTTTACATGTATAAAAATGGTAAAATACATATTAACTTATTAGAAAACTATTTTTACAATTGAAACTGTGTAATAAATTACAAATAAAACTATTTTACAAATAATGAAAAATTACTAGGTAAAAATATACAATGTGTTAAAATTTTTTTATCAAAATATGTTATAATTCTTAGTAAATTACAGATTTATTCACTTCATTACAGTCAAATAAACCTTTTCTTTTATTATCATTTTTTTTCATTATCATTGGTCTAATTTTCTTCATTGAATATACTTTTAAGAAAAAACATTATATTCTCGAGATTAAATTAACATATTATGTGTGAATATAACACATAATTATATAAAACAAGAAAGGTATTAAATATTTTTACATCAAATATACTGAATATGATTCTAATTTGACCAAAAATATTAAAGGTACATTTTTCACATTTTTTAAAAAAATATGGAAATTAGTGAATTATATTTGTTTTATAGATTGATGACTTTGTATGCGAATCTTTAGTCTGAATATTTATAAAAATATAATTCCATGAGAAATGCAAGAAAATTCTTGTATTTAATGCGTAAAATAAATTAATCTTCCCTTTTCCTCCTCAATGCTATTAACTAGCTTTATTCAGTTATAAAATTCTTCAAAAATTACTTGAAACCAGATAACCAGTCATAAATGATTTGAGGTGTTAATTATGATTTTATAAAGCTCTCTTGTGGTTTTACTTCTGGGAAGGAAGACTTCTTTCACATCCCAAATAAGGTGTATCAGTCAAAAATACCAAGGGTATTTTTTTATAACAATTGTGTATCCGCAAGACACTTAAATCACTTTGAAAATACAAATAGGGCTATTATCATTTCGAAAAGCGCCCGAATATAAGTTCATAGTTCGTATAATCTCTATAAGAAATTTAAAGCGTGTACTTCAACACAAACATATTAATACTCTTTTTCTGAAGGAGGAATGCATTTAATTTAAATGTAATCAGTTTGAAATTACAAAAAAAAAAAAAAAAAAAAAAACATTAGACTGTATTTATTCGTATTTAAATGAAATTTGTTAATAATTTTACAATTTTAAACCAGTTATAGATAAGTGTTATAATGTGAAAATATTATTGCATATTAAATAAATATTATAATTGAATAGATGGATATTGTTCAGATTTCAACACATTTAATGTTAAAATCTTATGGTATTAGTAGTCCATTATCCAATATATAAGTAACCACATTCTTTACGAATTAAAACATGGTGAGAAAATCAGTGTTAAAATAATTCGAATGTAAAGTATTTAAAAATAATGCTTTTAATCACATATTTTCTTTGAAACATTCATATATAAGAATATTTCAAAGAAAAGGTATAAAATAATATATATATTTCTATTTTGCTGAAAAAACACACACATGATACATGCACACATACAATAGAGACATTTACATAGTCTGAAATGAAAACTTGAAGACATGTTTGGGTGCCTGCTAAATAAGTGGCTTGATTTGATTCCTAGGTGTTGAGCTACATCTAATCTTAACTTTTTTTGGTTCTATTTTCCCCCTCTATTCCACGTGTAGTGCTGTTGAACCTCATGTATAATAATGCTAGAGCAAAATAATCTTCAACATAGAATCTCAAAAGTCTATAATTGCAATTTTTCCAAGAAAAGGAGCGTGTTTCATAACATAATTCTGCGTAAAGTAAGCGCTCTAGTTATTTTTCTAGATGAATATTTAAATGAGTGATTGTAGTTTGTTCTATTTAGAGTGCCCCAAGAATTGAATTCCTACTCGAACATTTGGTATGTTGCAATTATGTATGATAATTTTCTAAATTGATTTTTTGCATTTTAATAATTTTAGCTTATGCATTTTATCTAGAACTATTGCCACCAAAAGAGAATGGGGCTCCTTAAAGTGCAGTTTTACCCAATGACTGTTTTAAAGTGCTCCTGGGTTGGGAAATTAAATTTTTTTTTACCAAACTGTTTTGTTACTGCAGGTATATATCTACTCATTTTATATTGTCTTAATTCTTACTGTTTTCTGTAGTGGTAAGTTGTTAATATAGTTTTTTAAAGAAATTGGATGTGTTTTGTTATATTGTTTGGAGTAAAGTAAGCTTTCTGGCTGTTTACTAGGAGAACATTAAAGCGAGTGATTGCTGGAAAGCACTCTTAGGGAAGAAAATAAAATATTCTCTAAATTTCTTTTTTATTTTATATTGCTGAGTTTTGTAACTACCATTTTATAAAATTTTTTAAATAAAAAAGCATTATTAAAAACTTTGTTTACATATTTTGTGACATAGTCATTTGTTTCATAGTCCTGGTGAATGATTTAATCCCTGGCAGGTGATGAAAAAATATTATATAGAAAACTTTTCTTTTATATAATTATTTTAAAATTTTCGAAATTATATTAGGATTATCCTAATTCTAAAATATTTTTAGAATTATCTTAATTAATCAGAAATCATCTTAATTAATCAGAATCTTAATTAATTGGAACTATCATAATTAATCAGAATCTTAATTAATTGGAACTATCATAATTAATCAGAAAAATTTTGCGGGCTCAAAATAAAATTGATGGCATAAAAGTAAGCCAGAAATAAAAATAGAAGGCCAATAAATTATTTCTGTGATTTCAAAGTATAAATGTAGGAAGCTTCAATCAAAATTTTCAAGAAATGTCTACAAATATAGATTGATGTGTGATGCATACATGCATACATAGGGTTACATTCCTTTCTACCAAAAATGCATAAAATAAATCAATATACGTAATTTAAAGACATAAAATCAAACATTGTATTGATTTAATTTCATCAAAATATTAGGTAAGCTATAGTTATCTTCAAATGTGGTATTACAACATTATATCTTTGAACAGACTGTATATAAAATGTAATTAGTCACTACGAACCCATTTCAAATTAGTTTTTCTTAGCTATCAGTTGCTCTGGCCTTTTACTCCACAATTTATGAAATCGATTTCTATTTTGGACTTGTATGTTTACTAGGGCTCAGAGACCATTTCATGATATAAGTTCCTATGTAATTAGCCCTCGTGCACCAAAAAATACCCTTGAACGGCAAACAGACTAAACCTAAATGCATTTTATCCTCCCTGAAGCATTTGATTTAATTATTAAAAATTAACAAGATGTCATAGGAATTTTTTCTTTCAGAAAAATCCCTTATCTTCCTATTTCATAAAGTTCTTTTGTCAATGATTAAAAGGTTTCTTATATCACCGAAGTAATTAAAATTGTTTTCGTGAAAATAAAGTCTTGGAAAGAATTTGTGGTGTAATATATTTCAAAAGTTAAATTTAAAATATTTATGTCTTAAATAATTTAATAGAGAAAATTTTCTGTTAAATTTTAAAAGTTCTTTGAAAAATATTTTAAATAATATAATTGAACAGAATTAATGAATACGACTGATTTGGATTTTTGAATAAAAGTTTCAAATATTTTTCTCCATTAGGCAGATAAATATAACCGGTAAGGGTTTCTAAAAAAGAAACTATAAGAAATATTTATCAAAACACTCTAGAGACGTATTTTATACAAAACTCTGCAAAAGTGTGCGTGATTGACAGTTATTTCTTTTTTCAGTAATTGAGCTCTTTCATCTTAATCTTCGAAGTAAACATGACTCTGTATAAAGCAATCTTTATGCTCCGTATCCATTTGAGGGAAGTAATTCGTAACTAAAACAGTCGATGCCCCTAACAATAGATTTTTCTTATACAGGTAATTGAAAGAGTAGAAACCGGAGTTCCCCCCCGAGACATGAAACTAGGTCTTCAAACAAATAAGCAAAATATAACGACACAAAAAAACACGTGAGTTGCTTTAGTGGCGCTTGGAGAGTCGATAAGTTTGATAAATGAATGGCCAAATAGAGATAGCAGGTGCATTTCATCAAAATATATGACCACATGTTTCAAGCTGTCTGTTGGCGTGGAAGTCAACTCATTAACTGGAGAGTTTATTTTGCATTTGAATAGATAACCTATAAAAAAAATTGAATAAGGAAACAATGCGTTCAGCTCAATTATAAAATATCAGAATTTTATGTGAAATTCACTATTTATAACTGAAATTATCTTTTTATGAAATATGTATATATTATTATAAAAATACCTTTTTATAAGAAAAATATTGAATACTTTATTCTGAAAGCAGAGTTAGTCCTAAAATTTTTAATGCAATTAATTGCAGATTTAAATTACATATATATAATAAGAATATTATTATAGCACTAGAGAGGAAAAATTAGTTATTTATGGTAGATTTGAGATAAAGTCCTTAAGCCATCTTCTCAGAAACGAATTTTTAATTATCATTTGAATAATATATAATACTAAATAATACTCGGAATTCTTATAAATATTTGGGCTCTGAATAACCACTCACCGCATGTAAATATATGAAAACAATGTGAATGTTAATTTGAACGTAGATATTGGTATTTTTCAACTTTATATTAGCTTTTTTGAACTGTATATTTTAAAAATACTTAATACGTTTGATAATACTTGTTATATGAATCAAATATTATACCACTTAAATATTGCTTATTAATAATTATCAAAATATTTGCAAAAATATCTCTAAATGTTACTAACATTGAATAACATTTATTCTCAGTAATTCACATTAAAACCTGAAAAAAATTTCTTTTACTCCAAATGAACTAATCAAATACTTGTCACACAATTATAGTTTTAATAAATACAATTAAATAATGGAAAATGATTGTCGAAGACTAAACTCGTAAGCTTAACTCACAGTTGTAAATATGCTAAAATTATTGGTATTGAAAAATAATTTTCATATCTAGTTATACAACAAAATTAATATCTTGATATTTTTTGATAATATTTTGTAGAAAAAAAATCATTTGTGTAAAAGATCTAAATCCAATATCATGATTTCTCATATCAATTTTTTCTTGAAATCAGATTTAAAAAATTTATTTGTTTAAAATCATTTATTTGCATTTTCATTTCAACGGTAAAAGTAAGCTTTTGATGATATAAATGTGTGTCCTCAAAACATATTAATTTGTTTTTGAAAAATCTTTCCTTACTCTATTATCTAAACTACGATAATAATTGAAAATAATTTTAGCACTTTAGTATAATGACAAACAGGCAATACCAAAAAGAAGAATTAATTTTAATAAAAATTAAATATACTTAACTAAAATATGTGGCCCCACAGCCCATGTGAGCCGAGGCCTATAGTGCCCATCTTCTGCTTTCTTGACCGAGAGGCTTTGGAGTGCGATGCATGTGTCCCGATCATCTGATCTGCCTAATGGGAAACCCCTAGTGTTTAGTTTCTAAGCATCTAGGTACTCAGTTTATCGACCCACTGAAGGAATGAGTCATCCTCGTCCCGCCCGAGGATCGAACCACAGACCTGTGACTTTTGAGCGTGAAACGCAACTGCTATGGTACTGGGATTCAAAATTTTATTTAACTGGAATTTATTTTACAAATATATGTAACCATCATTTCATATCGAAATTTTTTGGGGAATTTTATTGTTATGAATAACAAATTTAGTTAAGGGAAGCATGATTAATATTCTCTACAAATTCTCCATACAGTGGTTTAACTTTCATAATTTTTCTTTTTTTACTATGGATTTCAAATAATTATTTGAAATTTAGAAATACAACGTAAATCTGTAAATTGTATTCACTAAAGATGTTATTAAATGAAATTAATAATATTTATTTATTAATAATACATGCTTATTAAATACTTGAAATATATTAATAATATTTACTAATCAAATTTTATACATGTATCAAAACAGATGGTAAGAATTAAATATTAAAATCAAGATAATAAAATTGTTACATTAAACTATTTTTTTTTCTCGAAAAATCTTTCGTCTACATATAAACATTGTTACATGATCTCCTAGAAAAAAAAAGAGTAAGCCATGTTTTCTCGATTGTTACTAAATACATATTTGCAATTGGAAAATTGCAATGATGAAACCTTTTATATTATAAGAAATGAAACAACACATTTTTACATGATCCTTAGTTCTTAATAATGGAATTTATTAAAATATTATATTTCCTCTTTATATATTTATCAAATTGTATGAATCAATTTCCTTATAACTAATTACTTTAAAGATTTTATTGAGATTTTAATATGTTTTATAAAGTAAATTCGCGATTTATTCAAAATTGATAACAAGCTTCATGTAATTAAGTAAAATTAGAAAATAATATATAAATATCATTAGAAAATATTTTGCTTAAATTTAAGCAAATTTTATGTTTTAATGTTTTGCTTAAATTTAAGCAAATTTTATGTTTTAATGTTTTGCTTAAATTTAAGCAAATTTTATATTTTAATGTTTTGCTTAAAGTTTGCTTAAATTTAAGAAAACTTGTTTTAAGTAAGAGCAAAATTTAGTTTTAAAGCAATGAATAATTTGCTTCCTAACACAAATACAATGAAAGTTTGTTATGAATATTGCTATATATATATTCAAGTTTAATTTTTATCAATATTTAAAAAACGGATGTGCATTTATGACAAATTTCAACAAAATCATCTACAATCTAATTCATTCTAAATTTCCTTGATTTAAAAATTCAGGATTAGGAAAATTTCAGTTAAATTTGGGCAGAACGTCATAACCAGAAATTTGTGAGCCTGTTTTAAATATGTTAAACCGAGCAAAATAACTATTAAATAAGAGTACGGTTAATTATGAAAAATAAACTTTCTCAGTTACTAAAGAAATATATAATTTTTCATAAGAAATTAAATACTATTTTGTAAGTTTCAATCAAATTAAATTTTCATTTAAATAATCAATCAAAAAATTATACAGCTTTTCAGCAAAAAATTATAAAAATATAAGACAATAGGATACAAGAAGAATTGGAAGAATTCATACAGTCTTAGTAATAGGAATAAAAAAGTAACTCATGTCAAAAATAATGTTTATTTTCACACAGGGCCTAAATTCCACACAAATAATTATCTTTTCATCCTAAAAATGTAATTTTTGATTTAATAAGTGTCTCGGGCAAAAATGTACTTTATATGAGATATTTTCCAATCCTAAGCATATATAACAATAAAAAGTTCAGAAGAAACTGCAGTGTTAAAATATTTTGATTAAAAATTATAATATGAATTATAAATATATAATACATGCATACGTTAATTTTTTTATTTTATTCATTATTGGAAAAGTAATTTTGAAGGAACAATGAAGGTTAAATATTAGAAAGACATTAAATAACAATGCAGATTTCCTTTCTTTGACAAACTCTACAAACATATTTTAATAAATCTAAATGACATGCTACATTCTTAATTATTATATGAAAGTATTTTAAATTTGAAAACAAAACAAATTTGTAACGAAAGAAAAAAATTAAAAGCTGTCATTTATAAAATTAAGAATAATGATAAATAACTTATAGGTATAACAAAGAGTAATAATTAAAATAAAAATTATAGTGCATATAAATTATGCATGTACGTTATCAATAATCTTGGTGTTTAAAATTATACTCTAATATTTACTGCTAAAGAGTTTATTTTTAATGGAATAAACGAAAATATGAATTTTTTCTTTAATTATTAAACTGGTAATAAAAGTTTATTATGGTATTAAACTGGCAATTAAAGTTTAATAACAAAAATAAAAGTTTGATAACGAAAATAAAATCTTATTATCTTTTATTTAAAGAGATAAGAAACTTTCAAAGTCTCCAATTAAATTTTCTGAAGTATTTTCCTTTTAAATAGGCAGTCATTAGCTCTTTAAGTCTTAATAAGTTCATTGAACTCAAGTTAAATTTCTATAAAAATACAGAAAAATATTTAAAGCTAATCTTTGTAGATAATTAAGTAATAATAAATTTTAAATGTTCTGTAGAATTTACGAAAACTAATTTAATAATTAAATTTACTCCTTATAGTTAATCTGAATTATTTTAGAATTAAACTAATAATAAATTATGCTATTAAATAAACTTTAATAAGCTTGTGTAATCATTTCAATTTTTTTATAGAAACGCGCGAGATTGTTAACAAGTAAAATATTTATTTCAATACATCTTTAATAAGTACATTTAAATAAAAGATGTATTCAAATATAAATATTTACATTATTAAAAATGTTATATTATTGTTTTAAATATTCAAAATTCATAAATAAAATAGTTCTAGTTGCATGATAACAAAAATTAATTTATGTAAAGAATAATCCAGTGTGTTTGAAAAAAATCAAATAAATTAAACATTTTAATATTAAACAAAGATCACTGATGATAATATTAACTTTCATAGAAAGTGAAGAAAAAATTTGACAAGTAAGTGAATGGATTATTTTCACAAGAATTAGTTTTTCTTCCATTCTTTATGCATTTTAAAATGCTTGTATTTTTTGCAAAGTAAAGAAATATTTTCGTTTCTTAATAGTTTTATAAGGGCTTATTTAACATATCTCATGTGTTTTAAGTTTTATGATTTCATTTCTGTCTCCCACAAAATATTTGAAAAAGTATATTATGGCTTCAAAGCTCATTTGACTAGCTGGATATATGGAAAATTATTTAAAGAAACATTGCATCATATTAATGTTAAAAACAATGAAATAGACTATTTGTTTTTGATTTCATTCAAAGAAAAAATAAATATCTTCAACAATTTAACAAACCAAAACATTTAGCATTCATGGAAAAGAAAACTTGCATATTTTAAGAATTTGTTTAAAACAAATCATACATATATTTTGATATAAATTTTATTTTTGTCTCACAAAAGTATTTCTAAGTTTCCGTCTATGTTTATCATTTTTAATAACACATTTCAAAAATGAATATATCAGAACATAGATACACTGAACTTTTTTTAATTTGATTTCCATCACATATTTTTGAAGATCAATTTAAAGAGCTATATTAATAATAGCTATTATACCTAAAATATTGATATAATAAATGAAATTTTACAGATGGCAAGAGAAATAAACATCAATAAAGAGTTTAATCATATCATCCAAAATTGCGAACAAATTTTTATAATAAGAGAGATGATATATTTCCTTTTTAGAAAAAGTCGTTGATGGATTTTTCACTAACTGCAGAAAACATTTTTCTAAATTGTGCCACATTTCATTTAAACTCTAGAAAAGCTTAGAAGAGATAACTACAACAATAAAAAGATGGAAATTTCTAGACAGCATTTCATTTTTGTACTTTATATCACGGTTTAAATGTAAAGGAAGTTTGGAACTGAAGGCCACGTCGCTGAGTAATCGATTACATCTCTCACTGACGTCATTACGAACACCTTACCGTTCAGTTTGAGAATGGGTTAATTTTGAATTACTCGTTCATAAGCCAGGGAAGGTTGAATATGAGCCTGTGCTGGACGGAAGGGCGTGTAATAAACGCGCCGGTTTAAGAGGCAATTGTTAATCTTTCCAGGACGGAAGAGGTATATCTACCTTTTAAAATGTTTCTTTTAATTCCTATAATCATGAAAATTGTAATTATTTAACAGCTTATAATTCATCCGCCGTTCTTTATCCAATCCTGCGATTCCTTCTTTAAGAGGTTTTTGGACCGCATACTACTGTTCTTTCCTTAAAAATCTGTGTGCCCAAGAGCGTTTTAACTTCTAATCGGCATAACTGAATCTTCGTTAAACTGATTAACAAAGATTAAGTTATACTTAGACTAGAGGCATTAAAATATTTCTATAAAATGAAAGTTATTACAATTTATACACTTTTTTCAATAAATTTCTTAACTTGTGGTTTTCATTAACAAAATCTTTAAAAAATTTTAATTACTTTTGGAGAAACTTAAGATAGAATTAAACTACTTGCACATTATTAGAGAATAACTAGAACAATATTAATTCAATTATTAAATCATGTAAAAGTAAATTTTTCAGGTATAAAATTTACCATGCTTAAATTCCTGCATTATCATATTAAAAAAATTGGAATAAAAAGTATATTTTATTTTAATATTAAAAATTCTTCTTCTTCTTTTTTATTCCAATGAAAATTTTGCTTTTGAAATTTATTTAAATCTTGATGATTTCTTAAGATTACCAAAGAGAGACATGTTAAAGGGATCTTCAAATCGTAAGCATCATCTTTTATTTAACTCAATTACGTCGAATGTGTAATATTACTCATCTTTTTTTATCGAACAAAAAAGGCTGTATAGTATTTATATATTTGATTTTAAAATTTCTACTACATTTTATAAGCTTACACCTGTATTTTAGGCTTAACAGAATTATTCATAAATTGTTATAATATGGGGATAGATACATTTACTTAGATTTTCTTTGGACGTATAATTTACTTTTCACTTTTTTTCCATAATTGTCTTATGTTTAGCAAATTTTCAAATTTGTGATATTATCTTACAATAAATAACTTTATTTTTAAGAAATTTTATAAAAAAAAAAGCAAATTTCTTGAACATATTTATTATTTTATCAATAAACTGTATTGAACATAAAGCATCGATGTACTGATGAATCTGCTAATACTCCCCATTAATTTTCCTTTGATTAACGATGAAACACAATAATAAAAGGAATATCAATATGTATTTTAAGTCTAATTAACCAAGTATTTATGAAAACAAAAGGGTAAAATTCGTGCTGACTTAGGAATCTCTTTAAAAAAACAATCAGAATATTATCTACAACATCATTTTCCATTTGGATTTTTAAAATACTCAAACATTCAATAACGTTTTGTCACAAAAAAATGTTTTGATTTATTCGTAAAAGTAATATTGCTCATATGGTCATTAAAATAACCAGCAGCATTAATTTTATTATTATTCTAAATAACAATATATACGCAAAGGAAATGCATTACCATTATTAATGATATTACCATATTATAAAATGGTTATTAGTTACGGAAACGGGAATTTTTGTTTATTAAAATTAATTTTAAAATATGCTAATTAAGTTAATTTGAAAGTGAAACTAAATTAAAGAAATACTTTCTTTTAACAATCTTAAAGTAATTTTTGCCTACTTATTTGATATTTTTAATTCTTAAGTTCAAATCACTGCAACCCGAAAATATCGAACTTACATGAAGAGTTAGATGATGATATTTTATGCATGTTTAGTTGGCCAAAAATTATTTGCATTTTAAGAAGAGGCGCGTGCTTTTAAAATTTTAGAATAAAATAGTGTTTTTACTTTAAACCTGCTCTTTGCCTTTCAAAGCATAGAGTTGTGTGTAGCAGCAAAAATGTTTCGAGAACATAAATATATTTCATTCCCTATTATTAATTATTTTTTAACTATGATTTTTTCTAAGTGCTTCTTAAATATTTATACATGATTTATTCATTGGTCTTCAGAAATCTGAATGAAACATCATACAAACTATTTTTTAAGAAAAAATTAAATTTTAAAATGGTAAAAAGCTTAAATGTATAAAAAAAACAAGAAATCCTTTGTAAGGATATGACAATTAATCATGTAGGCAATCACTTGTGAACAAAAACCTCAGAACTAAAAACTATATACCATTAAAACGTACTTTAAATCCAGCATTTAGAAAAGCGTATATGCATTGGGAAGTAGATATGTTTTTCAAATTTTTATGTAACTAGATTAGAATGAAACTTTTATCATACGACTATTATCAAAGCAAAAATTTCTTTTAATTTACAAAATAAATCTTATTTATGTGTGTAATCCAATATATTTTTTATTTCTTACAGCTAGCAGATTGTTCACATAGAAAAATTATATGATTCTTGCTTTTACTTTAAGAAAGTAATTATATTTGACTTTAAATTTTTAAACAATTCATATTTATAAATAATTCCAATTCTTATTCTGAATATGTTTTTCAGTTAATTTCTCTCCAAATGTTATTGTTGTTGTTGTCTTGTGCCAGACAGGCTGACAATATGGAGTGCGCTGCTCCACTTTTCCAACTGAACCGTAATTTGGTGTACATTATCAATAATTTCTTATCTGGAATTAGTGCAAAGAAAATATAAATCCTAGGATTGGGTGAATAATTTTGATCCTTTAAAGATGATAATACTCTAGTAAAATATCTTTAATTCAAAACTCTAAAGCAAGGGCATAATGAAATTGCAATAAAAATATAATTAAAAATTACTTTTTTCTTATTATAATTATGAACAAACTGAAACAGAAATCATGACAAAAATATGTTCATAACACAAAGTTTCGAAACGAGAGTACATATAAAAGTAAAATAAAAAAACAATTGGTATATAAGATCTTGCTTGCAAATCTATTAGTCATTGTGTTGAGTTTTTATATTGCATGAAACTGAAGCCAAATTTCCAGTTAAAAAAGTTAGTTATGCTGAAAAATTTATTTAATGGACGCACGTAATAGTTTTGAAATACCATAACAAACAAAATATCGAAAGAAGTCACATGTTGTTTTATACTTTGATTTTTTTAAAAAAAAATTCAGGATAAGAACAAAAGTGGCTAAAATGCCATTAAATAGAGTGTGATTGGAAATTTCAATTCTGAATAAATGCCACACCAAATTTATTACTTTCTTTGTGTGACATTAACATTAAGCAGTTTTGAATAAAATTGTATTTTTCTGAAATTTTTAATAGATTTTATTCTTAATAAAACAATATAACAAATCATATTTTTAAAGAAGAAATTTAGAATTATATATCGTTATTGATAAAGAATTTCAGAAAAAAGTGTCGCTGAATATTAATTTGTCAATAACATGTGTTGTGAAATAAATAAATGTTGAAATTTGAAATTAATCATAATGTTTGTGAAAAAATTAAATCATCCGTTCTACTTATTTAGTACTAATTATTGTTTGAAAATAACTAAAATATCTCTTGAATTTAAAATAAATAATGTTCTATAGCTTATGTGCAAGAAATATAGTTTTTAATTTAGCAGTTAAAAAATTTAGCATTTTACAAAAGTCTTCAATAAAAATGTTCACATGTAAAAACAAAACAAAAACTTTTTGAAAAGGAAAATACCAAATTAAATCAATTTTTCATTATTTTACGCCATAATAGCTAAAAATATGCAGCTGATAGTTGCATTAAGTGCTTAGTATATATAGACGATAAAATTAGATACCTTTTATAAAAATACAGTACAAATTATATTTTAAAATCACTTTAAATAATTTTTTATTATGTAGAGAAATGAAATGTATAATTAATAGATTTGGCACAAACCTTCTTTTAAAATTGCCAACTTATAATATTCTGTTACATCGTTTTCTTTTTTAATGAGACAAAAAGTTTTTGAAGTAATTTTGGAACAATTACCTATAGAGCATTTTTATAGGAAATAATGATTTTTCTGTGAAAGTTTTGGTTAAAATTTGCTTCAAATTACTTAGGTTGAAACATTCTTATTTTTAGTTTAAAATATTTAAGAGCAAATAATAAGCATATTTAATTGGTTTAAAACAAATAAAGATGTTAATAGCTTACTATGTATATAATTACTTAAGTTCTTATTGATTTTAGTAGATTTTAGTATTCTGACTTAAAGATTTCTACAGCAAACAATTATATATATATATATATATATATATATATATATATAAATCAGTTTTTCAGGAATATAACTTATATCAAAAATTCATATGAACAAATGAGAAACTTTTAATATTACTGAAGATAAACACATAAACTTATGAAATACATTTATTAAAAATTATAGTTAAAAAAATGATATTAAATTAAAAAATTATAGTTTATTTTAAGCTGTAAAAAAGGTGATTTTTCTCAATAAAATTAATATACTCCTTAAATAGTTTATACAAATATTGTTATGTATATAGGATTTCTATAATTTTTGCGTTAAATCTTTATTGTATTGTGTTTCAATTTGATAAATATAGAAATGATTAGATTAAATTTATTTCAATAAAAGAAGTTAACAAGAAATCAAATTAATGTAAGAAAGGGATTGAAAAGATATAACATATAACTTGTCTTTTTAGCTCATCTTTTTTAAGAAGGAAAACTTCCATTATATGTTAATGAACTTTTTAAAAAATTTGTTATGATTATTGTTCTTAATTTCATAGAATTTAAAAACATTAAATGTGCTTATAAAGCTTCATAGTTTAAGCAATTTTGTTATTACCGTATGTTTCTTAAAACCTAGCAATACTTTTGAATACCAGAACATGTGTGTACAATTATTTATTTCGCTTATTTGAAATCCAACAAATGTTTCATTCAAAACAGATCTAATAACAGGATTTATGCTCATTGAATCGACTCCCGTTGTTTGTTAATTTAACTTTAATACTTAAACATGCCTCTTATGGTAGGCTCTTATCATATAAATAGAAACAACTATTTTATGAGTTATAAAAATGCATTAAAATTGTAAGAGCAAGCGTGAATGATTAAAATAAAAAAATTTTTATAGAATATTTAGAAACTTGTATATTTTAGCAAAGTTATAGCATCGATTGTGTTTTATAAACTTACTATCATCCATTTGATTTTTTTGCAATTAATTATAAAATTCGCTTACTATCTTTTAACTGGTGCAATTTGCCAAAATGTGTTTTCGCATCATGTAATATAACTTTACAAAATATTATAAACAGTAATTGTTTTTTAAAATTTATTTGCTCAAATTGTACCGGTGAAATGATATATAAAGCTGTAAGGAAAGTTCTTTCAAAAATGAAAATTATTAAGATGCAATCATTATTTAATGTTGAACTCACTGAATTTACTTTTATTGTTTATATGATTCACTTAAATTATACCAACAAAACAATTCAATCATTGAATAAATTTTTTATTTTTCAGTATGGTATGAATAAATGTTGCTGCTTACATTATTATTTTTGATGTTAGATAATACTTAATACCTCATATAACTTTTTGTTGAGTATAAAATATTTTACAACGTATAATGCAGCAAAATTTGTTACTTGTTTATATAAAAATGGAAATTTATTGCTACATTAACTTTCAAAAAATTATATTATTCATAAAACATATTATAAAATAAGTTTCATTAAATTATTGACTTGTTTTTGAATAATAATTCTTAATAATATGTATTTATTATCATTATGAATACAATCGATATAAATTTCTATAATAATAGTATACTTTTTCAATCTTAAAGAAATTTTTCCCAGTACTATAAAAAAATTACATTTAAAACTATACTTTTGAATTCAGAAAACTTTTTTACGCTCAGTATAGGTGTGAAAAAGACTCACATACAAATATATATACATATTGATTTATTCCTTAAGAAACTAAAGGAGAGATTGAAAACTGATTATAAATACAACATATTTTTTCAAAATTGTAAATTTTCTAAACAAAAAATTTAAAGCTATTTTTGATGAGAATTATAAACGAAAGCTGTTATTATAACATGTTTGTTTAAGACATATTCAAATATTGCAACATTGTAATTACTTGTCATATGTACCATTTTTTTTCATTAATAACACAGGTACTTATAATATATTTTGCGTTCTGAGTTCAAAAGAAAAGTAAATATATGGATTGTATAAGAATGAATGTATTTCTATTAAGAAAACATATTATAATTACATGAGGATTGTTCTTAAAATTCTTCATTAGTCTTAAGTTTTATTATAGATATATTAACTGAAAATAGATTAATTTGAAATCTATCTAAGAAAAATACATTATGTTGTAAAGTAAAACATTAATGCAGTTTTTATTCATACAAAAAATAAAAATAAATGCAATTTTTATTTCATCTTTTTAAGGATTTGCTTATATTCTTTGAATGTTTGATTTCCTAACAAATAGATATTTATACAATTCACATGGTCTTGATATTAATTTATTTCATTAGTTTGAGGATCGCATCTATTATTCGTCTTTCTGGCAGCAAGCCAGCGCTGAATTTGAAATAGGTCATAATTCATTATTAACGCAATGTTAGGAGGATGTAATTCGCAATTTATAGAAGAGCAAGCAGCTATGTGTAAGACATTTATTATTAGAGTACTTCTTTAAGTTTTTCTTGGTGTAGCTTCGAAATTTCTTTTTGTTATCGAAACACTTAGCGGCCATTAATGTGTATTCATAGAAATGTTTCAAATGACATTGTTTTCGTTAGAATTTTCCTTTTTTCAGAGTCTTTTATACTTGAGTTCAAGCAAATATTATAACTCTAAAATATGAGAGAAATGAATTAAAAACTCCTAAGCTGAAAACTACTGATATTTGAACATATTTAGCGTTTTATGAAGAGTTTAATTGTTGCAGAATATGCAGTAATTAAAGTTTAATTACTGTAAAGTATGCTCATTTTTTAGTATTAACGCACCAGAAAATCTATTCATAAAATATAAATTCCTTTGTTAAAAATGGTTCATTTTTAATAATTCAAATTAAATCATGATATATGAATACTTATTATGATTTACTTTGAATTTATAGTTATAATTGTAATGTAATTTATAATAACAAAAAATTATATGAATTTAATCGATGTTAATTTAATTTTCGTCGATAGTTTCTTATAACATTATTATTTAGGTCACAAATTAAAAACTATTTAACAGAAATTTTAATTTGTTTGATTTTATACTTTTTCTAAATTAACATAAGTTTTAAATTATTAATTAACATAATTTAAATTTAAATTAACATAATTTATTAATGTAAAAATTTTGCAATTTTAATTCGTTAAAAATTTTAAAATTTTCCACTTTATTATGTTAAACATACAAATATGGCAAAATCAAATTCTTAGTTCCTCAAATCTTGAAAACTTGGAAACGCTTTAAAATTCAAAATACTTTTAATCTAATCGATGGATTCTTTAATAAGCATTATTTGAATTCTTTCTTAAAAGTTTTCATATTTTAAACAAAAGTAAAAGTTTTACTGTTTTTTTAACAAAATAAAGCATTATAAATTTAATTCAATGTTTGTGCTCTGTCTAAACATCTTGTTTTATATTAATAAATTAAAGAATCTTAATTGCAGTAAAATTTAATAACGCTATTTTAAGGATTCTCTATATTAAAATTTGCTAATACATGAATTCTCTAAATTGTACTAGAAATTGGAGACTGAATTTTTCCTAAACTACCATCTTTCTGCAAATGCCTCAAGGAACGTAATATTGCTGAGTGAAAATAATTTGGTTTTTAAATCCAGAGTTTTATAAATATTGTGTTAACACTTTTATGAGATTTGAATTTTAACCATTGCAATTTTACTTACCTTTAACTAATAAAAATTTTATGATTAGTTTTCACTATGATAGTTAACAGCTTTAATAGGAATTTGTAAACATTTTAAAATTTACATGTGTGTGAGATTCATTAACATTATACTAAAGTTGAATAATGTATAAACAGTGATTGTGTCTATAATATAAAATTCCTATGGATGGAGTAAGAAACCTTAAATTTTATACTTTATTTTAGCTCAATTATGACATTTTACTCTTTAAAAAAACAAAAATAAATGCCATTCAATGTACCTACAAACACTATTATTCAAATATATAATACTTTTATATTCAAATATATAACACTTTTTTTCAAATATATATTGTCTCTGAAAATCAAAATAATGAATTTCAAGTAATCGGAATATAATCAAAATTAAAGATGACTTTTATTTAAGTATAATCTTACGTAAGTATTTCTCATTTTGTGAGATATTTGAGCAAAAAATAAATATTAGTGAAAAAACACGCTTAAGTTCCTTGCCTCAGTACAAAATTTACATACAAACAATGCACATATTTTTATCTTATCACAAATAATTTTTTTCTCTAAATACCTTGAATTAGAAGGTGATATAAAAATATAATAAAATGTATTACGTAAACAGAATTATCAATAAGCTTTTAATTACTGTTACACATTATTATTAAAATAAATTAATAACCTGCATTAAGAAATCGCATTAAATAAAATGCTGACTACAAAGTCAAATAAGAAATATAATAAGAGTTAAAATTAATCTACTTCTCTTTACCACCTTAATGATTTGATCTTAAAGATACATTATTCAGAAAAACGTCCAAAAGTCCACACTAGTATTTTGGTATCGGGAGGAAATGAGGTACAGTGCTTAAATTTTTTAATAGAAGTACCAAGATATTTTCCTGAAACTCCTTCCTCAGATAGTTTTACTTTAAGGTACAACACTGTTTTTTTTTTTTTTTTTGTGGTGGAAATAAATACCCATAGAAGCAAAGGAAAACAGAATAAAAAATATAAGCTACATATGCTAAAGTAGTATATGGTGCAGTATTGAACCACATTTTACACGATTTCATCTATCTAAATGACGTAGAAAACGAAACATCGGGAGTAACTTAAAGTGAGGCGAAGCCCTTGCTCGAGTAATTAAGATAACACCTGCAACATACTTTTCAATTTCTATAAGATATTTCCATTCCTTAATTATACTTTCACAACTTAAAACATTTTGTGGCCCACCAAAAAGGAAATTAGCATTTTGAGATATTTTTACAACGTACACTTTCAAAAGCAATGTTCTAACCAACTATTTATAATTGTATTTTCCATTTGTATTAGGTAGTCCAAATAATTCTTCTAAAAGAAATTATAAAACATTCCTTGTCAGTGATGACAAAATGGTATAAAAAATCCATTTACCTAAAAGTATCTATCTGTGGCGGATGCAATCTGTTCATTTTAATGAATTTTCTTTTTGTAATCACAAATAAATGTTCTTTACAAACTCTATGGAAAAAAATCTCTAATTTATGAATAAAAAAAAGTCAAAATATTTAGGACAAAAACAAGGAATTTTCTCCAACTAACAATTTAATTTTCAAAATAATTGCGAATAAAAATTCAAAGTTTACTGTGTAATCGTTGTGTATTTGTAATGGCTAGGTTGATTAAATTCAGAATTTAGATTAAACTGTAGAGTAATTAATTTTTCAAAATAGATTATTAATATTTAATTTTATAACATAACTTTTAAATTTTATAAATTAATACTAAAGGAAAAATAATTTCTCTCTCTCTGTAACCTTAAATAATAAAATAAATTATAGAGACAATTTATATTGCCATGAAAGTGATCTGAAAATAATACAATTAAAATTCAATGACATTTTTAATAAAGATGAATTTTCGTAAAAATGTGCTTATGCTTTCCAGCAGTTTGTATATTTAAATAGCCAAATAAATTTGTGATGTATACATCTTTGATGTTACTTAATTGAATATATTTAGAGGTAATCATATAGTTCTTATATAAGTTTTAATACATTATTTGTAAAGAAATTATACTTACAATTTTATTTATAAATTAGTAATTTTATATTTTAACTTGGTAATATCTCTTTAAAGTATAAAAGAACCTGTCTTATATTCAATAGAATAATAAAATTTCAACACTTACTGTATCAAAAATATACTAGCAATAATAATCTTTGAATAAATAGTTGAACATTTTTTAAAAAATATCCTTGAAAAATCAGGGAATCATTAGAGGCAACTTTTATCTTAAAAGCCTTAAAATTTAACAAATATATTACACACCAAATAATAATATAAGGTAAGTTGAATGACATAAAAAATTTTTCTTTGTTATTCATTGTTATAAAAAAAAGAAAATATAGAAAATTTTCAGCGAAATAAATTTTCATTCTTCTATAAAGATAAAAAAATATTCCAAACCATAAGAGACTTTAGTTATTTGTGGAAAAATAAAAGCATTTCCTAAAAAAAATTATTCATGTGGAAGGAAGGGATCAGGAGAAAAGTTTTAACCTATTAGATAATTAAGTGTCTACTGAATTAGGTTCTACTTATTTTTAGGTATAGCCTATTGATTGATATCTACTTTCAAGTTTTGTGCATTCTAGAATAATATAATTTTAATTTCATAATTAATAGACCTTTAATTGTGCCATAGGTAACTATACATTGTAATTTAATGTATATAGTTTTAATGAATTCATCCAAAATGAAATTAAGACTTTTGCAACTGAAAATTAAAAAATTTTAATCTTACTATCACCAGTATATTTACTCAAATTATACGATTCTGGTTTTGCTATTTTTAAATAATTGTATAAAAAATGTCATTATATAAAGTATGTGGATGACACAAATTAATCATTTCATTAATTAATCACTGTCTTAAAAAGGAATTTTCATGAAAGTGAGTAATATGTTTTAATTGAATAGATAACCCAATAATTTTCTTCACTTTCAGGAAATGATTAAAGAAGTGTTTGCAAAAATGAAAATGTTTATCTAAAACAGAAATGTTCCATTTATCCACATTAATATTTAGAGAAAATCTCACTTCCTCTTTTGAGTAAATCGGACTTCGATATCTCATTCCTTCCCTTAGTTGCTCCAGAATTTTAGATTGTAGCAACTACCTAGTTTTTGTAACTGGTAAACTGGACAATTAATATTATATATTTATTCACCATTGTAATGTGTTGCATCCTTTGAATGATTTTCATAGATTTGACTTTAAGTTTTCCAATTATTCTTATCGATGGAAAATACAAAATAACTTCTTAAGAAATAAGAACTCTATAAAAATTGCATTTCTTTAAAAACTAACAAAATCAGAGTAATTACTAAAAATATATAAATTTATCTTACAAACAAACATGAAAACTTTTATATTAAAATAATTTTAATTAGTAGAAATAAAACTGCCTTTAATACCTTTAAATATGTCTGTAGTTTGCTTTATTGGCTAGATGCAAAGTCACTATTGTATCTTCATTTTTGATTTCAAAAGTATTATTATGATTAATTAAGATCAATCGCGAGTTATGTAATCCATCAAGTTATTATTTATGTAATTTCTGATTAAAATAACACATTCATTCAATAAAATCAATGTAAAATTCAAGATATGGAATTAACTGTTGCGGTAATCTGTTTCTCTTTTTTTCTGCATACATTGCTTACATAATATGAGCAATCTTGTGATAATACTTTTAATTTTTAAATTAGTAATAACTTATAACACTTTTTCCTTTTTTTGAGAAAATAACAGTTTGTTTCGATGATACTTTTTTGTGTTTTCCTAGAATATTAAGTTTTTATGTTGGAGCTTATAAAGCTAATTTTTATTTTCTAAATCTAAAAAATATGATATTATTAAATTCTATTTTTTGCTTAGTTCAAATTTAATTTAAACATTTTTTTAAAGTTGAAAAGATTTTATTGTCTTTTAATATTATTTCTATTATTTCAAGAAACTACACTGAATATGTAAGTTATTACAATAATTATTTTTAAAAAATTCATTTTTAGAAGTTTTGAGAAAAAAACAAATAAAGTAAAATTTATATTCTCTTCACACACAAGTCCGGCAAATTTTATCATTAACAGTTTTCTATTTTAAAATATTGTTACGTTCATTTTTCTGTGCATTTCTATCAACTATATAAAATGTATTAAAGATTTTTGGATATATTGAGCTCAACACACTTTTTGGGATGAATACGCATTTAACTCATTCTCAATATTGCTTGTTATGCATTTTTCTATATATTATTAAAATAACATTTTAAAAACACATTTGCGTCCATTCTATGTAAAAATTGCTCAAAGATTTTATGAAAAGAATGTTTGTTACTTTTAGTAAAGGTTGTAAGATGTTTACAAAGATGTTTTTGACATCTTGTAGAATTATAAATACCTTCAGTTTTTTTATTAATATTATACTTTAATTCTCTGATTATTATTCACATTCAAAATTCTCCCCAAATATAATATATTTCATTTCATATGGTAAATAATCATTTCAATAGCAGTTATAATGGTTAAAGCATACCATCGTATCCACAGTTGAAACAATTTAGTTTTGAAAAGTTTATTTGAATTACAAAAATGATACATTTAACTGTAATAAATAAATGTTTTGTTAAAAATAGCTGTATTTTAAATTGTGTAACATGTTGACTGTGGTTAAGAACGAGTATCTTAACCATAAATTGTCCTTATGTAATAGTGAAATATGTATTAATATATTGTTTATAGTTTTCTTGACATTTCCGATACATATATATATATGTGTGTGTGTGTGTGTATGTATGTGTATATATATATATATATATATATATATAATAAAAATGTAAAATTCTATTTTATTCTTTCAATTTGAAACTGAAACAAGCTTATAAAATCTATAAATGAGTGTAATAGAATTTTATTAACTTCCTGAAGCCTCAAAATCCTCTTTTCTGCTTCGTAATACGTGAAGAAAATCGATATCTTTAGGAGAGTGTAAAAATATCTTCAAAACGTGTCTCTAGGCGGCATTTCACAATATCATCTAAGAATGATATTGTTAAATCAGCAGAATCCTTTTTGGAACTCAGTTTCAGTTTGAATAGATGCTTCTAAGATGCTTGGAAGATAATTACTATTCAAGTTTTGTGAATGTTGCTTCGGTATAAAAATGGTTTTTAATTTAAGTTTTATTTTTAGTTTGTTTTGTTACAGTATAAATTTAGAAATTTTAAAGAGTGTGTAGGGATACACGAACTGAATACTACAATGTTTTTATATATTATGCATTATTAAATTATTCTTTGTAAATTAATTGATATTTAGATGTAAAATGATTTCTGAATTATTAAAGTAGTAATGAATTTTAATTATAAATTATAATTAAGGATAAATATGCACATTTTTTCAGAAAAATTTCTTACAAATGGTGTTTTTATACTGTAAGTTAAAAAATGAAAATATTATATTTTCCTTTTTATTAAAAGAAATATAAAAATTTCTATCTGAGTTTTTATAAAATTTTATGACTTTTGAAAACATTAAACAAACTAGAATGCAACTCGTTAAATTAAGCTATACTTAATCTTAAATTTGTATGTTTGTTTTTACTTAAAAATATTTCAATTTATATCATAATAAAAGATAATTTTTAAAAAGTATATATTTAAGAACAGAAATCAGATGAATAAGATAAAATTATATCATAAAAAATAAACAAAAAAAAAACTACTTGCAGTTTTATAAATCAGCTACAAAATTCAAAATAAGTCTTTATTGAAATTTGAGTACTATTTTGAGTCGCCCATTTATTATACCCTAATGTTCGTATATTTGTTTATAAGAAAGAAAAAAGCGAATGTTCATTTTTAAAATTAAAATGTAAGTATGCTGAGAGAACATATTTTTTTCTTTCAACTCATTATGAAATTTTTAATTTAAATTATTAACATTTAAAATTTTTATTTTTTGTCACTTTCAAATATAATTTAAGTATATTATTTTTCAATAAAAGTGATAAATTAGATTAATTTATTATTATTTCTTTTAAGCATCTTTTTAAATGATAAAACAAGTTTTTTTTAATATATATATACATATATATATATATATACATATATATATACATTTATATATATATACATATATATATATATATATATATATATATATATATATATATATATATATACATATACATATATATACATATACATATATATATATATATATATATATATATATATATATATATACATATATATATATTTATATATATATATACATATATACACATATATATATATATATATATATATACATATATATATATATATATATATATATATATATACACTACTGGCCATTAAAATTGCTACACCAGGAAGAAATGCAGATAACGAAATGATATTTATTGTACAAATATTTTATACAAGAGTGATTAAATTTTCCAAAAATTTGGCTGGATAGATCCTGAGAAATCAGTACCCAGAACAACCACCTCTGGCAGTAATAACAGCAGTTATACGCCTGAGCATTGAGTCAAATAGAGATTGAATTGCATGTATAGGTACAGATGCCCGTGCAGCTTCAACACGATGCCACAGTTCATCAACCGTAGTGACTGGCGTTTGGTGACGAGCCAGTTGCTCGGCAACCATTGACCAGACGTTTTCTATTGGTGAAAGATCTGGAGAACGTGCTGACCAGGGCAACAGCCGAACATGTTCCGTATCAAGGAAGGTCCGTACAATACCGGCAACATGCGGTCGGGCATTATCCTGCTGAAACGTAGGGTTTCGCAGGGATCGAATAAAAGGTAGAGCCACGGGTCATAACACACAAGAAATGTAACGTGCACTGTTCAAAGCACCGTCAATGCGAACAAGAGGTGACCGAGACGTGTATCCAATGGCACCCTATACCATCATGCCAGGTGATGGGCCAGTATGACGATGACGAATGCATGCTGCCAGTGTGTGTTCACTACGATGCCGCCAAACACGGATGCGACCATCATGATGCAGTATACAGAACCTGGATTCATCTGAAAAGATGACGTCTCGCCATTCGTGCGCCCAGGTTCGTCGTTGATCACACCATTGAAAGTGCTCTTGTCTATGACACTGCGTCAAGGGAAGCCGCAGCCATGGTCTCCGAGCTCAGAGTCTATGCTGTTGCAAACGTCGTCGAACTGTTCGTGCAGACACTTGTTTTCTTCCAAACGACCCCGTTTCTTGACTCACGGCTCGTGACGTGGTTGCACGATCCATTACGGCCATGCGGATAATATGCCTGTCTTCTCGGCTGCTATTGATAGGTGGCCGCTGAGATCCCGCATGGCGTTCCGTATTACCGTTCTGAAACCATCGATTCCATATTTTGCTAACAGTCATTGGATCTCGACCGACGCGAGCAGCAATACTGCGATAAGATAAACCGCAATCTCGGTACTCTACAATTCGACATTTATCAAAGTCAGAAACGTGCTGGTACGCATTTATCTTTCTTACACAAGGAATCACAACAACTTTTCCTCAGGCAACAACGTTCAAATGCAATTTGTGTATGAGGAACCGGCTGAACAATTTCCTCATTTAAACACAATATAGGTGTCGCTATTAGCGCCTGCTTTGTCTGAATGTGCTGAAAAGCTAATCATTTGCATATCACAGCACCTTCTTTCTTTCGTATAAATTTCACGTCTGTAGCATGTCGCCTTCTTGGTGTAGCAATTTTAATGGTCAGTAGTGTATATATATATATATGTATATATATATATAAATACTTATTATAATATATATACTTATTATAATAATAAATATATATATATATATATATATATATATATATATATATATATATATATATATATATATATATATATATATATATATATATCTGTTTATTATTATAATAAGTTCTGGGGTGATACTGCAATTAGTAAGGAAAACGCTGGTTAGACGCACACACACACGTGTGTGTCTATAAAGACTATAATAAATTTGAAAATTCCTCTGTTTAATTCATTGTTTTAGGCAATACACTGAAAATGTTTTAGGTAACTGAATTAAAAAAAATTCTAAATTATGGTTAAACCTATTTAATGTTATAATTATGATCAAATCTTAAGATTTTTTCTAATTGTTATAGATAAATTTGAATTTAAAACTTCTTTCTAACTTAATTGCAATAGAACAATTTACACAATTAAAAAGGATTTTTACAATACATTTAAAGCATAATAAAAATATTTTAACTTAAAGGATTAAATAAAAGAAATTTTAGGGATTTTATAAAAGAGCTCCAAAAACATTTTATAATTACTCCAGTTGATAAAGCCTCAAAGACAATTGTGAATTTTGTAAAATATTTTCTACCTACAACTTTTAAATGATGAAATATCAAATTATAAAATATATAAAACACTTTTAATATTCTCTCTCTCTTCTCTAAAACAACTATTTAAAAAAATTCAAGATTTTTTCTAAAATACTTAAAATCAAAAATATTAACTTAAATATTGCTTATATTATTATTAATTATAAATTTCCTAAAAATCCAATAGAATTCCGATACATTACTTGTGACTTTAACTCTTACATGGATAAATTTGTTATGTTCTATTGTTATTAAAATATCATCTTATGAAAAAGCTAAGTCTCCTTCATAAAAGCTAAGAATACTGGAACAATCAATAATAAACCTATAATTGAATTTATATCTTCAACTTCACTAGTATTCCGAATAATAAGCCTTTTGAAATTTTTGTGTTTTGTTTTTAGAAATATGGTGCTTTGTATCACTTTTATATTAATTATTGGAAAGATTTATGCATATTTTGTATTTATAATAACTGTATTTTTAATGGAAATAAATTATACCTATAAGTAATTCCTCAATGAGTTAAATTCGTGAGTCTTCTATATATATATATATATATATATATATATATATTTATATATATATATATAAATATATATATATATATATATATATATATATATATATATATATATATATATATATACATATATATATATATATATATATAAATATATAGCTAATTTATTATTACACTACTATCAGAAATCATGTCATTCAAATGTCTCTTACTTTTAGGTATATTGATGATTTTATAATTTTTAGTTTCCTAGAAAATAATGAGAATTACAAGAATATATATCCTAAGGAATTAAATTTTATTAAAAAAATAATAAAAACTTAGTAGCAACATTTTTGGATAATTTATTAAAGTCTAACATATACTGTTATTTATGATACAATAAGTTAATTGAATTTTAAAATTAATGCATATTAATTTTTTGGAATTCTAATATTTCTATTAAAATTTATAAAAACGTAGTTCTTAGTCATTTAAATAAAATATATGAAATATGTAATAGTTTAAATAACATTAGAAGACAAATTAAGCTATAAAAATGCTTTACTGAATAACAATATTCGAATAAACTTCATTAAATACTATTTGGCTGGTAAAACATTACTTATAAGAATGAAGTAAGGCATAGTTATTAACTACAGTAGGGTCACCAAAATTTTTACGTCTTATAAAATGTTTGACAACGCCAATTGTTAATCATTTACTTTTTGTATTTAGCTTGCAATTTTACAAAGCTTGCAATTTAAAAATTAAAAAATAATAATACATTATTTATATATATATATGTGTGCGTTTGGTAATACTTGATATTTTCTCTATATTTATGTACTGATTGTTTATCTTTAATATTAATAGTCTTGTATATATTTTGTTGTTTTATTTATGGTTTGGTATAATCTTAGGGTGTAATACCTTTGTTTTGACTAGTGTCTTTGACCATTATAGAAAAACCCTATTTTTTGTGTCAATTTAGTAAACACCTTCTCATGAAGTGTAGCTATTTTGGTATTCCATCTTTAATTATATTCTTAATTTTATTAAATGGAATCAATTTTATTAGTACTTTTGATGTTCTCTTTTTTTCATGTTTGTTTTTATAACTTATACTTCAAGTGTAAAACAATTTCGAGTATGCATTGCGTTATTACAGTTATTTGTAATATTTAATTGCATAATAACAATTAATTGTTAATCTAAGACATTTTGAGAATGACATTTATAATATAACATTCAGAAAATTACATTTTTGATCTTTTCGAAAAAGATAAAACTTAGGAACTGCATAAGTAAGCATCTCGTAACTTTTTGCCAGTTGATATATTCAAAAATTAGCTATACATTTATGAGTATATATTTTAAACACTATTTAAGATCTCATATTTCTATTGCAATCAGAATTATCAGTTAATAAAAATGAATTTGTATGCTGTTAATTAAGATGTAATTTGTTTCTCATGCTTTCATCACAATCAACTCAAAAATCCAGCTATTATTTGTGATATCAATCTTGATGATAAAGCTTTTAAAATATTTGCACACTTACCATTTTTTGATCTTAATCGAATGTTCAAATCTTAACAAGTGTTGCATTTTCAATGCAAAATCAATGTTTCATTCAAAATGTCATATGTGTCTGCAGTTTTATTTTGTAATTAGATTTTAGATGTCATATCAAATTCAAGTACATTCAATTCATCAGTTATGTGCTTATCTTCAATGTAAACTACTTATACCAGATGTTATTTGTAGACACAAGCAATTTATTTTCTGTGCAGGTTATATAAAACATTACCAGCTTTACTTTCGATACTGCATTTCCCATCAAATTTATTTTGACGTGCCTTTTAATAACATCTGTAGATCAAAGAAGAAGCGTATTTAGCTATCAAAACAATTCTAGTTAAACTGTACGGATAAATTCTTGTTATGTTCTTCTTTTTAAACTTTATCATGGTGTAAAATTTTAAGAACATTAAAAATGATTAAAATTTAGGTAGAATAATTCAAATTTTCAATTTTGTTAATAATTTCTGTCTTGCACTTAAAGAAGATGAGTTCAAAGAAGAAAAGCAGCACAGGTTCATATTAAATATAATTTCTTTCTTTTTTTTTTATCTATCACTACTATTTTTAGAAAATGTCATACTATTACGACACAATTTATAATTAAACGAGAATGTATTTTTTTTTATGTTTTGATCAAGTTGACATAAAAATTTTCCCTTCACAATTAAATAAAAATTTAACTTATGCCTTTTCTATTCACTAAGTATATTTTATTTCTTATACTAGATATCATTCCCATTTATTGAAATGGGTACATTCAAAACACAAAATTTGCTAATTATTTCTAAAGGAGTAACCAAATAAAAAAAAACAATTTTTGCTTCTTTTATTTTTGTTTTATTCCCTTTCTTTTCTCAACTCGTAATCGCGTTCACGTGTCTGTTTTTTTCCGGGTTGTAGAGTAAATTCGTGCACTATTAGGAAGCTTTTGTCTTTCCGGTATTGGTCGTTGCCACACGTTACTCTCGTCATTCAAGCACAAGCTTCAGTGACCTCCCACCAACATGTACCACACGAAGTTTCCACCCACTCCTCTTTCTCTTTAGGGACGCTATCTAACGATTTAGATGTACTTTTCCTGTCGCCGTAAAAGTGTATAGGGAGACACCACTAATTCCAGGAACTTCTTTTTAGCCGTCCCATATTTTTTTTCCATGTTGTCGTTCGACTGTAATGTTGACTTTGGAAATGGGAGCTAGAAAATCAATTTGGATTAACTATTGTCAGCAAATTTAGGAAATCATTATTGATTTTTCAAACTTTCATGTGAACAGCAATTAGTCTAAAATAATTTTAATGAAAAAAATAAATTTTGCTTTTATTAGTTTTAAGTGTAAGTTTCTTTTGAAAAGAAAATTAGCTTTTTTTGGATACCAAAAAACTTATTAGAGCTCATTTTATATTCGATAACACATAACAATTTTCAACTCATTAAATCTCTTTTACAAAACAATTATGTCATCTAAAGATGTACTTTTGAACACTTTTTTACGTATTAGTTACATTATTTTAACCTAAAATATTTGCAAAAATAACTAAATATATATTATGTTAATAAAATCAGTAAAAGGATTTGATTGAAAAAATAGGAAATATTTACCGTCAATGTATCAGACATATTGAGCCCATACGAGTATTAAATGTTAAACTTTCGTTAGATCTCAAAAATAAAATATTAGTAACGAAAAGCTAAGTTAGAAAAATGCGCTTAAATTAGTATATTACATTTCATATCTCAATATTAAGGGAAAGGAAAGAAAATTTTAAAAAATCTCAAAGGGAAGAAAATTTTTATTTTTAATCAAGAATTAAGTAAAAATATTCACTTTAAATTTTAAAAAGAAAATAAGGTAAATATATGTTTGCTACAATAAGGAATTTTAAGCTTTAAAAAGCAATTGTTATTGTTAAAAACCTAAAAGCAACACTTGTATGAAAATAATTTACTGACGCAATTTACGCTGAATGAAAACTTTTCACACTTATCTGAAATTCTTTTGCTATGTCGTATTTCTGAAAATGTATTATTATATTTATCAAATAAAAAGCATGTTAATGATTTTAATATGATTAAATGTAAAGTTGTTGGTTTTAAGCAACTAAAGAACGGAATTTTTATAGAAGAGAATTTATAGAAGAGAATTTTTTAATCAAGGCAATTTAGTATTTTTAGAGATAATATTTGATATTCTTAATAGATATCTTTTAATCATCTTGAATTTAATAAATATATCAGCTCACTCACACACACACACTATAAGTTATTTTAAAATACATTTACATTTAAAAAAATTAACAATCAAGTCTATTTAAACTGAAGAAATACTTTGACTAAAACAAAATTATTAAAAATATGATATTATGAAAAAGTCCAGAATTTCAGAAGCATTTTATCATAATACCTCAAAACTAGTATTTGTCACAAAATGCTAAAATGGCTTCAAATTTAACGCCATTCATATTGTGAAATCTAAAACAATCCGCATTCCGTGTAGTAACACTGTCGGAGATGTTTATTGACATTCATTCTAGGACAGCGAGAGGAAGGAAGATTCGTTAAGTGCGTGTCTGGGTTATGCCAGTCAATGTGATTTCGTCACGTTGTCAAAACTCATCTCCTTTGGTTGCGGTGATTTATCAGTTGTTGTATGATCACGATATAGACGCTCCTAATAGGTGAGGCGTCCGAAAACATTCCAAGAAAGTAGCTCGCATTAATATTTTTATAAAATTATCTTTCACATAACAAATAATATTCCTATATTTAGTTTATATTATGAAAAGAACCCTAACAAAATTTTATTTTAAAATGATTTGTAAAAAAAAAATTAGAGTTATATTATTAAAATACTTGAAATATAGTTATTTAGTTACATGTCTAATGTTTTTTTTTCAAAATAAAAAATCATTTGATAAAATTTCAATTATACTTTATTGTTAGGAGCAAAATTTGAAATTAAAATTATTTCTACTTTATTATTTGCATATTTATCTTGAACAATTGTACGTACTTTAAAAATATGGATATCAGACAAAATGATTATGATAAAAATATTTATGCATTTGGATTTATAATATAGTTAGTCCTATTTGATTAATTAAATTATATTTAATTGGTTATTTATGTATCATATACTGTCTAGTGGCAGATGCTAATTGCTATTTGGATGATACATGAATAATAAGCTCATTTAGTATAACTTCATTTCTAGTTACAATGTTTAACTGCCGGTGAAATATTGGTCAGAAATCATAGATCAGATAGTAACAAAATTGTTCCTTTGTTTTCTTGAAAATAATTTCAAACCTAAATTCAGTGTTGATCATGATACTTTTAAATTTACGATTGTCAAAATATTAAAGTAAGTTTGTGTTTCTATGTAAATTCGAGAAAATGTTATCCATTTCATTAAGAATGTAATCTGTCTGCTTTTTTTGAACCAAGTGATTCTAATCTAAACATTATTTAAAATTTTGATCAAAATTAATCGATATCCACTTAATAACAAAAGTTAAAATATTATTATTTAATATCTAAGTAAAATGTTAAATATTGATTTTGAGTTCTAAATGTGAAAATAATCATGATGCTTAGTAATTTATAGACAAGTTATTATAAGGGGAAGTGAGAATTGAATGGAAGAGGAAATCATATTTCCTTTTTATTTCATTGTTCCAGTTTTTAATAAGGGCACGTAGTTTGTATTTCACAAAATGAGTTTTCGCAGTTTGCCTCAAAAATGTTTCTGTTGGATGGCCAATAATGATCCTCTGCTTTTTACTGAGTGAAGATACGTTGATCATGTGACCATCGATTCCTTTCCCGCTGCGCGCACGCGTACCGAAGCCATGTATAGACAAGGTGGATTAAATGGAAGTTTTGTATTGAAGCTTTTTCTTAAAAATGAGGTCAGCTGTTTTATGACTGCGAATTTACGTTGGCGGAGAATAAGAGAGAAACAGGAGATTCCAGCGTAATCTGATTGGAATAAAATGTCTCTACAGTCATGCAGTTTTTTTATTGATTCCCGGATTTGTTTTGCATTTTTGAGGATTACAGAGTAGCCCTCAATAAAATATTTTGAGTTAAATTTTTAACAGATTCTTTATATTCAAGTAATTTAACTAAAAAAATATGGAATTTTTTGTATTCATTATGAAACATAAAATATTATTGTTAATATATATATATATATATATATATATATATATATATATATATATATATATATATATATATATAATTTTTTCAAAGGGCTTCACGAATATTAACCTCTATTAGCGTAGTCTAACTGCCTCTATTCTAAGTCACTAATCTGACTCTATTTGCACAGAAAATGAATGTGTGTGTATGTGATATAATTTTCAAACCTCTTTCTCTAATATTATTCCTACTCATATATTCCATAGAAAAAATAAAAGATTGCATTATGCCAATTTCTTATTTTGTAAAAAATTCAAGCTTTATATTTTAATAAGTTAATGAAAAAATTCTTACTATGATTTCTTCTTTTTAAAATTCTACTAAAATTGTATTAGAAATAGGAATATAAAAATACATGTATTTTTTTTTTCATTTCAAATATTTTATATTAAAGTAAATTAAGTCTGAAATAACGTGCCTTTAGATAGAGAGTATTAACTATAGTATGTATATAATAATACTCTCTATTTGAAGGGCAACATAAATCATATTCGTTTGTAATACCTAAATTAATAAAAATTCATCATTTCAAAGCTATAAAAATATGTTATGTAACGAATGCATTATAATAGTTAGAGCAATAACTTGATATTTTTATAAAAAATATACTGACATACGCATTTTTATAATTTTAACTTATATTTTATTTCTTATATTTTAAAATTTTAACTTTTAATGATATCTTATTTACATCTATAGGAAAAAAAATCTACTAATTTAGCTCTTTTTTAAACATTTATGTTTAAGATTAAATATGATAATTTATATAATAATATATTACTAGATTTTTTAAATACAGCAAAAAATCTCTTCCTTTGTTTATTACGTAAAACTTTTAAATGAAAAATGATTGCACTAAGTCACACTGATTTATTTTATTTTTAAGTTAAAATCAGTTATACTCTATAGCATCAAGACGTTTGGTTTGTAGTATTACTATTATGTATTCAAGAATAAATCGTATCCTAAACACAAAAAATGTTAAGGTAGAATCAACGTACAATTGATGACGAATAATTTTCATATATTATGTATTTTTGTACATATACATAAAGATAGAAAGTAAACCTTTTTATTTCCTTTCATAATTTAATATTTGATGTAATTTCAATTCGACAACATCTGTAAACCTGTTATTGACCAACAAAACGTTTCAGCTTAAGTATACACTTATAAATTTATACTTAAATTGGAACATTTTGATCATTAAGGTGTAGAAGTCTAAGTTGAGCTCACACCTTGTTTCTTAATTTGTTGGCCAAATAAAGTTCTTTTGATACAAATGATAAGTATGAGCTCAAACAGCGTATTATACCTTCTTTGGTACATACATCATCAATATTTCCTATATGTTTTTATAACTTACCTTTGTTAAAAATTTAAAAATTATTATTTCAGTTTATCTTGTCTGTTCACTTCTAAATTCTACATAAATAATTATTTAAGGAATTCATTATCAAATAAATGGCCACATATGAAGTAACCTGCAACAATTGCATAGTTATGAAATATTTCCATTTATTTAAAAATAGTAAAATCAACAATCTTTATGCAATTATATTAAAAAATATTATTATAAGTTATGTCTGATATTTCAGTCATTTTACTCATTATTTAAAAAGATACGAGATATAAAACCAGGAAATTTTAATTTAGTCACACACATTAATTTCTGTTTTTATTTTATTTGAAGACAAATTTTGCTTATAACTCTTTAAAAAGCAATTTAAAAAATAGTTTCTTAGAAAATTTGTAAGCAGAATTTTTGATAAAAGTGTAAAAAGTCTCTCTCTGTTGAAGAGTGATTTCTAATGTTATAAAAGTTCAGTTAATAAAATTTTGAAGAATATATTAAATATAATATATATGACGATAAATTGCAATTTTTCTTTATGAACAAAAATATTTTTAAAAATTTTTAAATTGATTCTAATGATTCACATAAATTCAGAAAAATTTACTCAAAGAAATTACGATGGATATAAACTACTGCTCAAAGGAATATTAAAACTAGATCTGTGTAAGAAAAAATGCCTAAATCATGTATAATTATCATTAAATATATGGGAACCGTTTTACGATGGCACTGTCAGCTTTGTTTGGATGGAACACATAAATATTATAACTAATAACATACGATATTTATCTACACTTAAGAGCTATTTTTGATTATTGCAGATCAAAACTAACACATATTCAAATTATTATTTTTTTATTTCTATATTCTTATCATGTTACCTACAGTTGGGAACTTCCGTGATCTCGTATCTTGAAGTGAGACACTTTAATTTTGATGTCAATACTTTAACTGTACAAAATAGGAAATATAATGTGTGTGTATATATATATATATATATATATATATATATATATATATATATATATATATATATATATATATATATATACACACATATATATATATATATATATATATATATATATATCTTAATCCTCATACAAAGATGGTTATGGAAGTTACAGTCCGGAATTATAACTTAATATCAAGACAAAAAATACACATTTCACATTTCATAAATAATGTCATGCTTGTAAAATTGACTCATGTGTAAGTAATCTTTGCATCATATTTTCAATTTGTTGCGAATTCATTATTTTCTAAACTCATCAAATTAAAATTTCACATAGTTTATATTCGAAGTTAATACATTCAAGTATCAATAAGCATTTTAAGTTATAAAAATTAATTATATTTTTGTCATAAGTTTCTCTTCTGAAGAATGTTTACAAATGAAAATATGTTTACAAAATAGGAAAAAAAATGAAATTTAAAAAATATTGTTTACTTAGAACGGATGTTTCAAATAATGATTTGACATAAATTAAAATAAAAATGTTGATATACAACTCATCTACATCAACTAAATTATTATTATAAAAAAGAGTATTCTGTTTAGTATTAAATCAAATATTTATAAATTTATTCATGAGTAATTGCATATAATATGGAACTCGAATTAGTCTTTCACTTTAATAAGGGTTTCTAGTTTTGCACTAAATATAGTTGATTAATTCAAGTAGACAGAGGTGAATAAGCTTGCATATGTTCATAAATGGTAAAATAAAGAAGCACATTAAATGAGATATTTATCTCCCTGAAGAAAATACTCAAGTAAGTGAATAGAAAAGATGAATCTAGAAAATGTACCTGTGGTTTGTTTTGAATATAATGAAGGTAAATAAAAACAGCAAAAACCATTTATACAAGTAGCATGTCTGATACCTATTAGCACAAATGATCTTGTTTTCAGCCACAACATTTATATTTTTCTATACTGCAACAGATATTAGCAATTAGCATGCAAGTACACAATTATGAGCTTAAACCTCAAGCATATTAGAAATAATAATTTTCTGCAGCAGACAAAATGTTAATACGTCCATACAAAATTTGCCGATCAAATCAATGGTATTAAACATTATTCATAACTTTGTGTCATTTATGAATTATTAAACATTATTCATATAAATGACATTGGGATTTATAATTTCTTATCAGAATGTAATCAGAGAAAATCCTCTCAAGTAAAACATTTCTAACACTGATTTCAAGAGCACAATCAATAATTTGAATAAATGAAAATATATTTGAATATTAGAGTTGTGAATATATACAGATTATTTGAATATTTAGAAAATTTAACTTTGATTTTAGGAACAAAATTACTTAAAAAAAAAAGGGTCATTCAGTACAGGCTCTTAAAAATGTCAAGTATCATTGTTGTTGTCTTGTGCCAGCTGAACTGGCAATATGGGGTTCGCTGTTCCACCTTTTCAATTGAACCGTAATTTAATGTGGTGTTCGACTTCCTCAGTATACACATTCCATGGATAACCATTTATAGGGTAAGCAACCATTCATACAAAAGAAAGACAAAGACAGGAGAGAGACAGAAAGTACACCCATGCCTGAACTGGGATTCAAACCCAGAACCAACTGATCCGCAGTTAGTCACGCTGACCACTAGTTAAAGTGGACGGTAAATGTCACAATATAACACATGTTTAAAATAAAATATTAATCGCTATGTAACTTAATGTGTGCATGATATGTGTGGTGTCAAATATTTTAGGCCTTTTATTTTTCCTAAAATAAAGTTCAAACAGCAATAGTTATTACTGTTTTCCATACATTGATATTTAATTGTAGTTAATATTTTTTTTAATTTTGAAAATTAATAAATGGTATCAATAATTCAATCGATAATTTCCTTACTATTTATTCAGCTTATTATTTTAAACTAATCAACTAATATTTTGCATTATTACACCTTAACTACAATATTATAAATTCAAATTCACGTTTTTCTCATTTTAAATGACAGAGTATATATTTCAAATAGCTCAATTAAGCTCAAGAACAAATAGCTCAATTAAGCTCAAGAACAAATAGCTCAAGTAATTTGTATACGAACTAAATATGCAATAAAAAGTAATTCAAATATGTAATCGAATCGCGAATTGATAATTTATAATGCATGTTTGCTAGGGGGATCCTGTTCATAAATACAATCAAGGTAGAAGATAGGGAAAGTTTCAAAATGACTGGTGAAAAAAATCAATTTTAATATTTTTTCTTATTTTTTTATCGTATATATGCCATGAAATATTATATAAAATATTTAAATTGAGGTTTTTTCCTTAGAAAAAAGAAATTATCCAAATAATTTTCAAATTTTTAACCATTGACATAATATAATATATTTATAAGTAGGCACATAAAATGTTACAAAAATATTTTTAAAATTCTTCAGTTGTACATTTATTTAATTTACATTGAATAGCATAATTCAATTTTTTTTATTTTTTAACCATATAATAATATATTTATAAGTAAGCACATATGATGTTACAAAAATATTTTCAATTGCATATTTATTTATCGTACATAAAATAGATAAGCAGTTAATTTTTCCATTACATTTCTCAAAACTTTTATTGAAAAATGTTACTTTTATTTTTCAGTAAGCCATATACATTTTATAAAACTTAGTCATGAAATAATTCATTTAACCTACTTATATTTAAAATAGAATTTTTACGATTAGGGTCTTTCACAGTTTTGAACTTTAATTTCATGTAAATCAAACAAATTTGTAAAAACAATTCTAACAGTTATTTATCTAGGCATATAAAACATCACTTTATAAATAGTAACTATTTCTTGTTCAAGATTTTAATCTAATTCTCGCTTATCTGCTTAAAAGGCCACTTGTTCGAAAAATTAATATATGTTGTAAAAAGAGAAGTACTTGTGTGTGTGATAATAAAATTAATTTTATTGATACTTAAAAAAAGTTTTATGTTGAATACACATTAGTTTTCAAAAGAAATTATTTTTAAATTAATGAGTTAAAAAATCATTTTACGAGCTATGTTAGCAATGAATTATTTTTTTCATCATTCCATGCTTCTTTGAGCCTGTATACTTAAATTCTATTTTGTATTTCCCGTTTATACCATAATTCTTATGTATTTGAAATTATGTCTTTAAGTGGTCCAAACATTTAGTAACTAAAATAAAAGCAAATGCTTAATAATTAAAAATGTAATTGTTCATTTAGGAAATCTTGATGCCTTTCTTGGGTGACTTGAATTTGTTAAATATGTTGGAACAAATTTAATTTATTTAAATAACATAATAATAAATTAATGTTTAAAAGAATGTTTTATATGAAATATTGCCATACGTTTCTTTGAAAATAAATACTCGAAAGAATGTAAGCAACAATATCCTTACTGTACTAAAAATTTAAAAATAAATCTATAGCTTAAATCTATGGTATTATTGATTTTGCTTAAAATTGAAAATTGGAATTATTTATAATAGTATTTCTGTTAACTAATTTTCATGAAATATTTAACTAATTATGTAATATATTGTACAAATTATCAATAGAATAAAAATTATGTACCTGAATCAAAAATTTTAAATTAATAAGAATTACTATGTTATAATTTAATTTTGAATAAAAAAAATTCCTACTTCAATAAACATGACTTTTTTAGTTTGTATATTACAATCAAAACTGTAAAAAGATTTGCTTTTAAGATTTTTAGAAGAAATCCTCATCGTAATAACTTTTAAGGGGACTGAAATATTCTAATAGCAATAATCAATTAACTTAATGTAAAATTAAGTACATATCATTCTTAGACTGATTAGATTACTTCTAAAATCATCAGAATTACACAAGTATTCAAAAATTTAATAAAAGTAATTTTTAATTATTTGTTGATGATAATAGTTAGTATTATCTAGTGCAGTTAATATGACTATTTTTTTTATTATTTGTAACGTATAGTTAATATTTTTCAGTTCTTATATATTCAGTTATAAATTTAATTCAGCTTTGTAATAATATATAAATATTTTATTCAATAAAATCAGTTATAAATATTGATAATTCAATGAAAGCAGTTAATAAAAAAAGAAAAATGATTTCCGAAAGAAAATACGTAATATACAAATTAGGATTTGTATAAGAATATAAAATAAATGACGGAAATTGAAAGTAATCTGTGGAAAATAGTAACAAACAAACAATGAGCAAAAAAAATTATCGAACTATATGATCACAATCTATAAATCAGAGCTGTAGAAGTGTTACTATAAACAAGGCTTACCAAACAAGGTAACTTAACTCCAGAATGTTTACTTAATACTTGCATAGGTAAAAAGTTCTGGGCATTTTCTAATATTTTAATATTCTTTCGACAGATAACAATTACATTCTTTTAATTAAAAATGCACATACTTTCCTTGCTTCTAAAACCGTCCATTTTCTTCAATCGGCAGAATAGTATATATTTTTGTTATTAAAGATATATGTATATATAACGTATAATAATCGTCTTAATTTTATCCAGTTCATTCTAGATATATATTACCTAACAGTAAGTTCAATTTGTTTCAGGTTAAGCCTTGAGAAATTAAAATAATTAATTTTTTTACGTTTTTAATATAATCTATGTTAGTTTTATATTTAAATATACTTAGCTATTAGTCGTAAGAAGTTAAAAATTTAAAATACATTTTCAAGTGTAAACCTAAGATTTCATTAAAATTAAAATTTACATATACTAAAAATTAAATTTAAAGGCAATCGATTAAAAGCATTTTGTTTAGTATTTTAATCATTAATAACTTTATTATTTGTTAATTGCTTTATATTTTATATTTTTCATTTACAATCATTAAAATCAGAATAAAAATTTACTACTAGAAAGCTCATATGTATTAATAATTACATGAAAGCTTATATAAAGTTACAACCGAATAAGAAGTTACAAATTTAAAGAATGATATTGAAGTCTATTTTATTATTAATAATGAGAAAAAATGAACATTTTAAAAATTGCAGATTATTAATCTTTGCAGAAAAATAATATCTGGAATTTCAAACATGTAAGTAAAATTTTGGCGCCTAATTTCACCGGATTGTTTTATATTAAAGAAATAAAATGTGAAAATCATGACGCAATACAGATGTCACTCAAAAAGATTCAATTACTTATGACGTCATTTCATGTCTGCAATTGTGAACTCTCATCTTTCGACAATTAAAGCAGTATTGCTTTCAATATAATGGCTTTATGTTTTTAGAGTTTGTGACATTATTCTTAAGGAATGCAAATAAAATTATTTGAAACTGAATGCCAAAGATTGAGCTCAGAACTATTTTATATCGATTTTTAGCTATGAGAAATATTTTAAAAATGAAATTAACATTGTTTATAAGACAAGTAAATTTCTAGAAATGAAGTATACATTTATTTTTAAGTGATATATATTCTTATATTTGCCTATCATACTCAGATAAAAATTAATGAAGGAGAAAGTTGAGCATTTCAAATTATGATTCATAGATTTCAGCAAACATATTTAAAATGTATTGTTGTGTGTAGGGAAAATTATTAAACTTCAATAAAAAATGAATATTTTTTTACTTCATTTAGGCTATAGGTTTTGTAACGCACTTTTACAATTAACCAAATATTAGTTTTTAATACTATCCTTATACGAAAATTAAGATTATTTAAATTCCTTTTTTTTTGATAAAATTTGTAAATATAATCTGTGTTATTATTTTATTAAAGTTCATAACAACAATTTCATTTAAAATTGTATTAAAAAAAAGAGGAACATTATTATACATTTTGTTTTTAAAACCGAATAGCAATTTTAAGCAAAGCCGTCATTATCTTGAATGTTTTTAAACAAGATAAATTTGTCACTTAATATTTCAATTTTGGAGCAAATATTTCTATAGTTACTAATTATTTATTTTAACTTTAAATAGCTATATTTTCGGTGACAAAAGTATTATAAACTCGTAATTTTGCTTTGATGATACACTGCCTGCTATTAGCGGCTCGTTTTAAGGCTCAAAACTGAGTAAAAACAGAGACTAATCTGCTTTTTATAATTCAAAAATATTATTTAAAAATTTTTTTAGCATTAAAAGTTAAAAAAATAAAACTTTGTACCTATTAATAATTTCTATATAGTTCTTAAGAGATAGAAACTGTTAAACAAATAAGGGATTATAGTATATGGGAGTGACGCGCGTAGATAGTTATCAAACTATTGATACACTTAGGTTTAAACGAATGCTTTATTAATATGATTTAGGAAAGCCTTTAGAATGTAAAACATCCTGAATTCCCATTGGAATCGATTCATACAAGTGATGAATAGGGTTTAGAAGGAAAAAGTACCTTTCTCTTCATGGAAATATTGTGTACGTTCTGGAAAAAGTATGAAATCGAAACTCGGTAGGGGATATCGATTCCGTATTTTAAGCTCTAAAATAGACCGAAAAGGTTCAGTTATATTGAATTCGGGTGATTATGCGGTCCAAGAAAGATTTTTAACTTCATCCTCTTGTTCATTAAATCATGACTGAACAAGTCCTGCAGCATGGACAGGTGCACTATCATCTTGGAAACTTCTACTTATTAATGGAAACATAGTTTGCATCACAGGAAAAACCTGGTCATCTAACATTTCCTTATGATTCTCTCCACTGATACTTTCATAAGGGTTATTATTGGACTTGCAAAAAATCACATCATGGATACTTACATCATAAAAGCTACATCTTCATGATAGACAGTTCGAAGGAGACATGTGCAGACACTAGTACAGGTTTTTTCCATACGTGCACGCGTCCTCTCATGGAAAACGATTCGTCAACCCATATTACTTTTCCCACTTCTCAATATACCAGGTTTTTCTCAGGGAGACACTACTTTAGACTACGTTTGGCATTACATCTGTAACAAATGGCTTTAAAATTGCTGCTCTACCTTAAATGTTCTATCTATGAAAGTGCCTTCTAATTGTAATCATTGACAATGGAGAATCCTGATGCTGACTAAGCTGTGCGATTACTTTTTATGCTGTTGTTGACGTTTTAGACATTATATTCCTTATCAATTCCTATCAGTCTCTTTCACTGAGCTTCGCTTTCCATTCGCAGTTTTGCTTTACCAAGCTTGTCATGCCGCACTGATTCTGTCATGACTTTAGATATCGCACCTCTATACACTCCTAAAAATTGGGGTGTTTCTGTAGCATTTGCTCTAGCTGAGCAGCTTACTACAATTTAGTCTCTGAAAATAAAACTAATTGGTTATTTTAACTGTATGAAAAAAAATTCTCAATATATATATATATATATATATATATATTGAGATTAATATATAATATATATTGTATACTCAATATATTATATATATATATATATATATATATATATATATAATTTGTTAAGAGCTGCTTAAAATTATTAAAATTTCACATCACTCACTGAAAATCAAGATTAAAACCTTTACAGTTTTAAATATCAATATATTTAAATTTTATATATATTAGAAATTAAATTTAAAATTTATTAAATGCAAATTACTTATGATAAATTTCAAGTGCCACTTAACTCAAAATAACAACATATCATTGAAAATTTACCATAAATAATTATGAGTAAGTTATACGTTTATAAAAAATAAATTAATTAAATTCTTTAGTTAATAATGAATATAAGACATCATAAAGTTATCATTAAATTTTAGTCAATATTAAACGAGTATTTTACTGTCAACTTAGAAAAAGTATATTGTTTGTTGAAAATTCACTTCAATAAACTATGAATAGTAAAATATCAAAATGTGGAATGTTCAATATTTGTATAAGTTTATCAAAGTTGTAAATAAAATTCAAAATCAATGTGACTTTTAATTGCTAATTTAGAATATTTTATGGTATTTAGCTTAAATATAAAGTTAAGTAAATATGAAAAATTTTGAAAAAAGGAGTTTTTACTTTAAAATATTTTCAGCTCTTTTACTTACTAATTATTTGAATTAATGCAAAATTATTACAAATATTACTTAAATTAATATATTAAATTTATAGATTAGTTATTTACTGTTAATTAATTCATTTGTTGCAACTACAACTAAATTCTTATAACTTTTATATTTTCATTTAAAATTTATATAAAGTTAATATTTCTTTTATAATTTCTCTTGGAGCTTTTTTTTTTAAAAAAAGGAACGCATTATTATATAATACATTGAAATTACTCAGAAAAGTATTTTTGCCCTGCAAAAAAATAATTGAATATTTAAATTATAAATAATAATAAATAAATTACAAGTAATCTTTAGTACATTAGAGATTAGAGTTTGGATTCAGAAATTTCTCAAGTTTTTTCAAAGTCTTAAAATAGTAAAGATATAACATTTCTATTTTTAACAATATTAAATTTCATTTTTGGAATTTAAAATGACAAAAAGAAAACTAAATTTTAATAAAATGTGAAGAATGATTTGA